>JBBYHO010008640.1:0-13576 GCA_038382025.1 Adansonia gregorii
GTAGATCTATGGGAGTATACAACTTAAAATATCTCTCTGACTAGGAAATAACTTCTTGACTGAGACTTTTCTTTCACGACGTGATGAGAATTAAAAAGTACAAATTCTCAACTCGTGATACAGTGAAGGGAACCATAAGATGAATCACTTGTTTTATTGGTCTCGGATGACCATTGTAGACCACTTATTTTGTCTGGGCTAATTAGTAGCAATCTAGAACATGGACATGAGCAGGGGCGATGATGTCGCTTGGCAGAAAAGTATTTTGAGGAGGTTAAAAAGGCCTAGGGGTCATATCAAAGGTAGATGCAAAGATATGGCATCAAATGACATAGTTCAAGTTGTCTAGGGACAAAAGATATGAGAAATTTCACAATTTTACTTGAATGTATCAATACGTGGTTCTTATGTATCGATAGAATGCTCCAAGGATCCAAAAACTTGAAATGTCCCCATTTGTATCGATACAACATGTAGATGTATTGATACATGAGCCTATGTATTGATAAAGGACCTCATGCATCGATACTAGGCCATGCAAAGACTAAAACATGCATTCTATAAAGAAATGTATTGAACATATCAACATGTATTGGTATAGCGGTTCATAGTATTGAGACAATGGTTCATAGTATTGAGACAATGGTTCATAGTATCGATGCAATGTTCATTGTATCGATACCATTAAAGTTTTTGGACCAAATGTATCGATACATGCAAGCCATTTTCACTGTTCAAGCATTTTTGACTCATCGACCATTGATCCAAAACTCGATTTTAACTCATTTCTTTGCATCAGGGAAGATTAAAACACATATCAAATTACAAATTTAGACTTTTGAATTAATCAAAACAATTTTTTTTTTGAAGTCTAAATTAGATCAAAAGGTCAATATCACATGATCACCCTCATCCCTAGTTGTTGACCAATATCACAATTAGCCACCCTATTTTTTAGCATTTAAACTAGCCACCTTATGCCCATCACATTGGTAGCAAGTTGCTCCCTACAGCCACTCTACAACCACCATGCTGACATCACTTTGTCCCCTTTGAGAAATGACCAAAAAAAACTCTAAATTGGCTTAAAAATGCTGATATAAATGGACCACTTCTATCTCAGCTAAGAAAGGTTAGATTTCAGCTCATTTTCAACTTCCAAAACACATTCCTACATGAAGAAAACCAAATCCCGTAGCTTTTCACTCACCACCCAAAAATAGCCCCAAAACACTCATTCCCAACCATTACACTTTCTAAAAATCAACCTCATTCATACCAAAATAAAAACCTCATTATTTTTCTCTTTTTCTTGCTTATTAACAACAAGGAAAAGAGGGAAATTCAAGCTATATCTACTGTTCAAATTATTTGGCCAAAAAGTGAAGTTTTATTGGCATAACTTCTCACTTTATCATTTTCATTTTTTGTTTGTTAGCACCTTCATCATTTTAGTGAGCTCTCCATGTTTCCATCACCCTCTTAGGATTATCATGCATTATTGTGGCTTTTGGGTGTGGTAGTTTAAGATTTGGATGCCTTAATGCCCTTTGGATGTGCAAAATACCTTATTTCATCCTCATTAGTTTGATATCTCTTGCTCATGCACTTTAAGCCATATCCATGCACCATGTTATCCTTAATCCATGTATGAATCATTAGCCTAACACATTTCAAGGATATTTACGCATTAGCTTGCATAAATCATTGCCATTTTCAGCATCCATAACATTTTCTTATCATATTGCATAACACTTTCTTTGTCTAAACCATTGGTAAAGTTAGCATCCCCTTTCATGTTATGTGCCATCCCTTTGTATGTTTGTTGTCTTCTCCTTGTCAAAATACATGTTTGATGGCTGTCAAAAACTAATTTTCAAAAAACCCCCAAAGCCAAGCATGTTAACTCAACCAATGAGGATTAGCATGAACTTAGAATTTTCCTTAGAGTTAGAAAAATATCCTTGGGAAAATTAAATTTTCTAGATCTGAAATCTTGGTTAAGCAAGCTCAAATCTCCTTATTTTAAAATGAAAATGGTTTTACAGTTATTCCTGCAATGTTTGTGCTTTTTTTTAGTCAAAACCTTAAATGCTATGATCAACGGTTTGTTTCATCATCCCAAAGTACTCCGGGGCTATACAAATGAGTTCGTGATGCTTATGCCACTCTTTCCTTTCAATCAT
Organism: Adansonia gregorii; assembly: GCA_038382025.1. Lineage (NCBI taxonomy): Eukaryota > Viridiplantae > Streptophyta > Magnoliopsida > Malvales > Malvaceae > Adansonia > Adansonia gregorii. Next base: position 2,187 of record JBBYHO010008640.1, read on the forward strand.
AGACTTTTGTATATCAATGACTCGAGTTTGGACCCATAGACATAAAACAAATGAGAGATATCCCCTGCTTTGCTTTGTCCCCTACTGGCTACATAACTGCAGCAAATTGAAAAATCATATTAAAATCCTAAATGATTTTTCATGATTTTTCTGATATTTTTCCCTCAAAGCATGTCGAATTATCATTAAAATGGTGTCTTATTCACCCCTGGATCACTCTGGATGAGAAAGTTATAATTTTTCAAATATAAATTGTTTGAAACCTCTAAAATTCGAACATGTATTCTGGTTGGGCCATTTAGACCCACTAAATGATTTTTCCAAATTTTCAAACATTTTTCCTAAAAGATTCATGAAATTCCCTTTTCAAAAATGTATCACTTGCAATTTTTCAATACCAAATGAGACTGAGGTGATTTTTCAAATTTTGGCACACCTTGCCCCTCATATGCTCTGCCAGCAGCATAATCAATCTGAATTTGAAAATTTATTTCCCTAGAAAGTGATATTTTGGGATATTAGGAACACTTTTAGATTGATCCTCATCGAGTTACCTTTCTAATGGTGTCTTGTCCACCCTCTAAAGCCTTCAAACCAATTTAGAATAAATTTGAGAAGTGGGATAGCACAATGCTATCCGCTATTTTTGGTTATGGTTAAAATTGACTTGTTTTCCCAAGCTTTATCTCAAGACATTCGAATGTCACCATAGCACCCCGATCAGCCTCGAGACAATACTTTGACCTCCCACAAGCTCACATCAGGGCACAAACATACTTTACATCTTTACCATCCTCATCCACAATAATTTCTTTTGCCAAAAGTTATCAAAAGGCTCACACATTCCCTAAATCACAAGGTTTTGCTAACTTAAGTTTTCCAACTTGACTTCTCTAAAGAGTATCAAATGTGTCACTTTTAGGGATACTTTAACCTTGACCTTTCGAGGGGATACTCCAATCTTATTTTTCAAAGTTGTCAAGATTAAAAGATCTTCCATTGTCAAAATGATTTGTCATCAATGGGGATATTCCAACCCCACCTTTCTAAAGGGATACTCTAGCCTTGTCTTTCAACTATAGTTAATTTTCTCTTTCTTAAGCTTTCATGAATGTGTCAAACAAATTTCTTTTAATCAAGAAACCCAGATGCATCTAGAAAATTGTTAATTCAGTTGTTCCCAGATAATCTATGCTAAGTGCGAGATAAATTCTAATAGTCCATCCATTTTCTTTTTCATTGCATTAAATGATCCATGTTATGTTACTTCACTTATTGCCTTACTAACATGATTTCTTTGTGATGATTATTTGTATTCATGTTTTCCAATCATTTCAAGTAAAACTAAGGGTAATATTCCATGTGGGTATCTCTCCAGTGCCTAAAGTAGAATATTTCATTTTTCAAAGTAAAATATAAAGGTCATTTTATTAAAAATCTCTATATTCCCTATCTCTCTAGGGTGTATATGAGATTAAATCTTCTTCATCAAAAACTGGATTTGCATTTCTATAAGATCCATGTACTAAAAGGGGTTATATCGAAATAATGGTGAGTTAAGATCGAAAGAATCGAAACTAAGATAAGACATAGCTAGTAAGGTACTACTTTCGGGTGTCACAAAAAGGCTCGTATCTCATCGCACATAACCAACTCACAAAATAATGATGAGTGAAGATAGAAAGAATCGAATCTTTGCATTACTAGACCACGAGATCGATGTTTTGAGTTTCATAACTCAAAACATAGGTTTCAATTAGCATCTGATCATGCCTAGCCTAAAATGATCGGTGGTGACTCCAAGTGTTGGCCATTTCATAATGGTCATCCAAAGCCAATAAGATAAGTGATTTGTTTTATGGTCCCCCTTTCACTGTACCATAAGTCGAGAATCCATACATTCTCATTCTCATCACATGGCAAAAGAAAAGTCTTAGTCAAGAAGACATTTCTAAGTCAAGAAAATATTTTAAGTCATATGCACTAATAAATCCACTAGCATCCACCCTGAGGTACGTTGCGATAGCTTGATGACTCCACTGGGGATTGTATACAGAGTTAGGCTAATAACTAGTCGTGTCTTGCTAGGTTCTAGGTTTTTTCAATCTTCGATCATTATTTAACTATGGCCTTTTTTACATTTTGTCAACTAATATTTTGTTTGGCATATTGTTAGGATTCTTTTATTTTCGAATAATCATCAGTTAAATAAAAATAGTAATATAGAGGTAAACAAAAAGGTTATAACCCGTCACACACCATGCACTAGCATGTGCATTAGTATATCACCAAACTCCATGGTGTGGTTATAACTTAATCATTAGGAGGAATTGAGCTATCCATCTTTATGAGTAACCCTCTGTATAGGCATGGCAATAACTTTGTAGATGTAAATTATCTATGTCTCTCATGAGTAACCCTTCGCATTTGCATAGGGAAATACATCCAATGGATTGAACCCATTCCGCCAAACCTGATGGGTCTAGGATCGAGGTCCCTTGACTATCCTTACCAGATGGAAGAATAATTCAGATACCTATTTAGGCGTCAACTTAAACCTCATATAGTGAGCCCTAAAAGCTAAACCATGTCAAACCATATCGGAATGATGCTAGAATACACGGAGAATAGGGTCACTCAACGAAACATTCCTAACCTTTACTCTTAATCACCATAATTATGTAGCCAACAATGAGTATATAATTGTCACCCGCATCTGCATTTTTATTATCTATCAAGGCATGCCATCATGCCACCTGAATAATGGTTAACCTTCGTATATATGAGTGATGATGAACAAAAACCATCATTCATAATATCTTATGCTGAAGCCATTATACTGTTCGAGTTGTGACTTAACGTGCATCCGCACTAGTGGTGATAAATGAATATTACTCATAGTCGGTTATTTTTCCATCAAAATAAGATATTACATCTTGTGAAAGGTGGATTGCATCCTAGAATGTTGAAATGCAACCTATTTCTTGTCTCACCACCTTGGTTGAGACATGTTTTGAATATTTTTCTTTGATGTTCACAAATTCTTTAATTTCTTACATTTCTCTCTTATATATCTCACTAACTCGTTTCCCTTTGTTTATGTTTTGGCACATGCATTATCTCATCATAATTATCATGACTATCAACATTTTGGGATAATTGTTCTAGTTTGGTGTTTAGCAAGGGACCTTTTCATGGCTGTATGAAAGATGTTATTAATAAAGCTATTCCAGGATTTAATTCTCTCCAATGCATATGCATATGCATATTTACTTTCACCTTTTTATACTTGCATAAATCATTCAGTATCTTAACTCATCATTGCATCATAATCAGTCATTAATAAATACATTTTCAAGTAAAAGTCTAATACGGGAATTAGGCCATAAAAGTGCAAGGGCCTTCAGGGTCAATCAGGAAAATGAAACCTAACATCCTGCATCACTACAACATGGTACACTGTAAACAAATCATTAAGAGTGATCATGAAGCATGTATTGAGTGACTTGAACTAATGGTTAAGGAATCATAAGACTAGATGCTCCGTCAACAATACGAAATGCGAGCTCAAATCGTAAAACTTATGGAACTAATGATAGCCTTTATGAAAGAAAAAAGGCAAGCCAACACTGCTGAAACAAGGAATAATCCTTCCAGCGTAGAAAGTCCCTCTGCCAATAATCTAGAATCGCCCAAGGGAAAGCTAGACAAGAACAATGGCCTGCTCTCTATCTGCCACGCAGGCTCCGCCAATCATCTACCTAAATCCCATTAAAGTGGGTTAATTTATTCCCAGTAATCAAAGGGTGAACGTAAAAGTCTCATTGAAAGATTTGATAGCCCTTGACCATTAGGAACTAGAGAAAACAGAAGGTCAAAATTCCACTATGACTACGAAAGAAGTGAGCAAATTCCAGCTACTGGAAAAACACCTCCAAGCTATTGAGGGGATTGAAAAGTTTAGAGCTCTTGACGCTTAATCGCTATCTTTGGTGTCCAACCTTGTCATTCCCCTGAAGTTTAAAGTCCCAGAGTTTGAAAAGTTTAATGGAACCATTGATCATTCTATCCATGTTCGAACATGCTTGCAAAAGATGGTCGGGCATGAGAAAGATGAAAAGCTCTTTATCCATTGCTTCCAGCATAGTCTCACTAGGGCAATAGCTTGGGGGTATATTAAGCTAGACAATGTGAAAATTCAATCATGGGCCGACTTATCTAAGGCCTTTCTAAATCAATAGCAGCACGTGTTGGATTGGGTGCTACATCAACTTTCCTTGATGAATTTTGAAAAGAGATCCACTGAAAGTTTTAGACAATATGCCTAAAGATGGAGAAAAGAGGCAACCCTAGTCTAGCTTCCCCTCACAGAAAAAAAGATGATAATCACTTTCATTCATACCTTAAGTGCTTCGTATTATGAGAAGCTCATAGGAAATGCCACCACAAAATTTGTAGACTTAGTTCTCTTCAGAGAAATGATCGATGCCGCCATCAAGAGTGGTAGAATGTCTATTGGGGAAATAACTGGATCAAGTAAAAAGCCCATTGCATGTAATAGGAGGGAAGAACAGGCCAATGCCATAAATTATGCTGGCTTATCTTAGCTAAGATAGCATCAAGCACCCAACCCTCATTACTCAAGAATGCCACATTCTTACCTTATCACAACATCCCCGTAGCAAATCTACGCCACAACTTATAATCCATCCCTTACAATCCCATCAAACCCACCATAAAGCTACCCTCCATAAGTCCACGAAAATACCAATCGAATAACTAATAATGCACTGATAATCGAGGTGCAAATTAACTAAGACACCATTTTGATCCCATCCCTATGATCTAAAACAGCTCTACCAAACCTTGCTCCAAAATCACTTCGTTGCTCTAATCAATGTCCCAAAAAAGAAGCCACTATACCTGCCATGGTACAACCCTAATGCCCACTGTGACTACCATGCTAGGGTAGCAAGGCATGGCATTGAGAATTGCATGTATTTCAAATGAAATGTGCAAAATCTAATCAACTCAAAAGTCTTGCAATTCAGGATGAACCAGGGACCAAATGTTGCTGCCAATCTTTTACCAAACCACATTGAGCCAGCTACAAGCATGATTGATACCAAGCCATAGAATTTATGTCCTTCCACCAAAACCTGATTTTGATGACGAGGTCATGATGGAAGCCCTTACACTTTTCCTGTCCCTTTCATGTAATGTCAAGAAATGAAAACCTATCTGCCTTTGCCCAAAAGTAGGTAGGTGTCCTATGTAGAGGGCATTTTTTAATCAAACATTATCAAGGAAATGGCTTTTGCTTACATCATTCCATATTGAGTGCTTACATTATTTTTTAATCCTTTTGTCTTAATTACCCTTTTGCCTTTATTCTTATCTTAATCCTCGGATTGTGAGTGTCTTTCACAATGCCTATTTCTTCACCTTTTCAAGTGTCCTGACGATAATGACATGGATGTGTTTGATGGGTCTTTGAAGATCAATTTTGAACGATTAATTTGCACTAGCGAAGTTGATTTTAAAGAATGTTTCGAAAAAAGCTTCGTACAACCAGACCTCTTACAGTTCAAGATCCAGCATTATAATTCTATCTTTATTACCTGGAGATGAATGGGGCAATCAAGGCAGCCAACAAAAACATCAAAAGAATAGTGAAAAAAATAGCCGAGACTTACAAAGATTGGTATGAGAAGCTAACCTTTGCACTTTATGCCTATCAGACCTTAGTTCAAACTTCCATGAGTTCCACCCCATCTTCCTTGTCTATGGGATGAAAGCTATATTGCCCATCTAAGTCGAGATCCCTTCTCTTAGAGTCTTGATGGAAACCAAGCTTGAAGAAATCGAATGGGTCAAGAATAGATATGACCAACTTAACCTTATTGAGGAAAAATGCATAAAGGCCATCTGCCATGGTTAAATGTATCAAAGACCCATGATCCGAGCCCATAACAAAATAATGCTCCCACAATAATTTCAGCTAGGCAAATTGGTATTGAAAAAAATCCTCCTAATTCATAAAATTGCACGGGGCAAGTGGACCCTTAATTGGGAAGGACCGTATGTCATAAAGCAAGCCTTCTCTAGAGAGGCCCTAATCTTGTTAAAAATGGATGGCAAAGTCTTGCCTAACCCAGTAAACTCAGATTTCATCAAGAAATATTGCACGTAGAGAACAAAAACCTGAAAAGGCATCCTTTAGGAAAAAAACAGAAAGCAAAACAAAAAAAACAAAAAAAAAGAGGAAAAACAAAAAAAAAACAAAAAGAGGTCTAGATGAAAATTCGAAAAGGGCATCTAGGCAACCAACCCAACTACGGCTAAAAACCACAAAGGCGACTTAAAAAGATTAATTTTGATCGGGCATGAATCGAGAACACCCACAGGACAATGCAAAGCAATCTTAGGGATCTTTTGAAGATCAGCTCATGCTAGGCACATTTATTGTTCAAGAAAGATTTTGAAAAGCACCTAAAAAAATCCATGTAATGATTGTCAGAGGCATCTTTAGCCCAAAAGTTCATCTTTCTTGCCATCGAAACATTTGTTTGTCAAATAGTATACCAAGTTGTATCTCTATGTTATGAATAAATATCGCCTTGTTTTTTTTAACCCTTATACAATTCACATTGCACTTTTCATTTAGTTGATAATGTTTGATAATCAACTAAAATATGCATTAGGACATCTTGATATTATGTCAAAAGGAAAAGAAAGCATAAGGAACTTTTCTTATGCCTTAATCATCAAGATCATGTACTTTTCATGTCTAAACACCTATTTGGCATAACCACACATCAAACCATTTCTTGCTTTCATAAGCTACATCTCAAGAAAAACCATTTTAGGCTAACCAAAAATCGACCCATGCATTCTATTAGAATTTTATCGAAACTAGAGACATCAAGCTAATCAATCGAATAGTCTCAAAATTGTTGGCAAGGCCTTCCATTTGTCAAGAAAATAATTGAGTCTCTTGAATCGTGAAATGTAACTGTCTAAATTCTTGAGACTAAATTTTTTGTCATATCCCTAGTGGAGCCAAGATAACCTATAATCCCTAGCGGGATTAGAAAAATTTTTGTCTATAGTCACATCAAAGACAAATCACCTTCCTTATGAGAGTCTAAATGATGTACAAGAAGAACTACAGCTATCTCTCATATTAGACTTAACATCATGCAATCATGATAGCATTCCACATCATGCACTCATATTACCATCATACATTATTCTTACAATATCACTTTAAGCCAGGTTTGCTGAACCTCCAAGGAATTCATGATAAGAACATTAAGCTTCCCAAACCAAGTGTCATTTAGGTAAGATCCTTTTCTTCTCATCACCTCATCAAGCAACTACTGTCAAAGTGCTAGTGTCAAGAAATTGTCGTCTAGAAACTATCATAAAAAACTTTTATCGAGAACATTTGTCAGAAGCTTTGTCAAGAATTTTGTCAAGAACTAGTGCCAAAACTTTTTTCAATAGGAAATTTTGTCATGAACTTCTGTTAAGAAAATCTTCTATAAGAAGTTTTATCAAAAACTTTATCACCACCCTTTTTAAAGCCCACAAGTTAGTTGCACTGTTTTAGAGCCCACAAGTCAGTGGCACCCTTTTCAAAGCCCACAAGTTAATGGCACCCTTTTTAAAGCCCATAACTCAGTGGCACCCCTTAAAGCCTACAAGTTAGTGGCACCTCTACAAAGCCCACATGAGCTGGTGGCACCAAAGCCTAAGTTAAAGCCTGCATGAGCTAGTGGTACCCCAGTCAAAGTCAACACGAGCTTGTAGCATCCTAGTCTAGTCAAAGCCTGCACGAGATAATGGCACCCGAGACAAAACCCATACGAGCTAGTGGCACCTAAGTCCAAGCCAAAGCCTGCACAAGTTAGTGGCACCCTAATTAAAGCCTATAAGTCAGTGGCACCTAAATCTATATTAAAGCTAGCCAGAGCTGGCAGCACTCAAATCAAAGCCCACATGAGCTGGTGGCACGTAAGTCTAAGTCAAAGCTTGCATAAGCTGGTGGCACCAGAGTCAAAGCCCACATAAGTTGGTGGCACTTAAGTCTAAGTCAAAACCCGCATAAGCTAGCAGCACCCGAGTTAAAGCCCATAAGTTAGTGGCACCCAAGTCTAAGTTAAAATGTGCACGAACTGGTAGTGCTTGAATTAAAGCCCACATGAGCTGATGGCACTTAAGTCTAAGTCAAAGCTCGCACAAGCTGGTGGCACCCGAGTTAAAGTCCATAAGTTAGTGGCACCTAAGTCTAACACAAAGCCCGTACGAGCTGGTGGTACTCGAATCAAAACCCACATGAGCTAATGACACCCAAGTTTAAGTCAAAGTTTGCACAAGTTTGTGGCACCTACATCAAAAATCCACTTTACTTTGTACCTGCCTAAGAGGGTCAAACCTTAGAAAACCTAACACCCTAGTGTTCTAGGAAGCGCCAGTCCGCCTCGGACAAAATAGTGTCCATTTATCTTTACCCTGTTCTTAATTCTCAGCAACGATCAATGAGGGGCAACTGTAGATATTTTATTTTGTTCAAGCTAATTTATAGCAATCTTGAGCATGAACGTGAGCATGGGTGATGATGTCACCTAATGAAAAAGTATTTTGAGGAGGTCAAGAAGGCCTAGAGATCATATCAAAGGTAAATGAAAAGATATGGCATCAAATAACGTAGTTTAAGGTGTATAGGGATAAAAGATATGAGAAAATTCACTATTTTACTTGAATGTATTGATACATGGTTCTTATGTATCGATATAATGCTCCAACGATCCAAAATTTTGAAATATCCCTATTTGTATTGATATAACATGTAGATCTATCAATACATGAGCCTCTGTATCGATACAAGACCTCATGTATCAATACTAGGCCATGCCAAAACCAAAACATGCATTCTGTAAAGAAATATATAGATACATATCAATATGTATCAATATAGTGGTTCATAGTATTGATACAATGGTTCATAGTATCAATACAATGATCATTGTATCGATACAATGGTTCATAGTATCAATACAATGATCATTGTATCGATACAATGTTCATTGTATCAATACCATTAAGGTTTTTGGACTAATCATATCGATACATTATGCAATGTATCAATACACACAGGCCATTTTCATAGTCTAAGCATTTTTTACTCATCCACCATTAATCAAAAACTCGATTTTAACTCATTTCTTTGCATCAAAAAAGATTAAAACATATATCAAATTACAAATTCAGACTTTTGAATTAATTAAAACATTTTTTTTGAAGTCTAAATTGGATAAAAAAGGTTAATATCACATGATCAGCCTCCTCTCTAGTTGTTGATCAATATCACCATCAGCCACCCTATTTCCTGGAAAATCATTTCATCATTTAAACTAGCCACCCTATGCCCATCAAATTGGCAGCAAGTTGCTCCCGATAGCCACTCTATAGCCACTATCCTGACATCATTTTGTCCTCCTTAAGAAATGGCCAAAAAAATTCCAAATTGGCTCCAAAATGCTGGTATAAATGGACCATTTCTATCTTAGCTAAAAAAGGTTAGATTTTAGCTTATTTTCTACTTCTAATACACATTCTAACATCAAGAAAACCAAATCCCGTAGCTCTTCACTCACCACCCAAAAAATAGCCCTAAAACACTCATTCCCAACCATTACACATTCTAAAAATCACCCTCATCTATACCAGAACCAAAACCTCATTATTTTTCTCTTTTTCTTTCTTATTAACAAGAAGGAAAAGAGAAAAATTCAAGTCATCTCTGTTGCTCCAATTATTTGGCCAAAAAGTGAAGTTTTATCGATATAACTTCTTACTTTATCATTTTCATTTTTTGTTTTTCAGCGTCTTCATCATTTTAGTGAGCTCTCCATGTTTCCATCACCCTCTTGGGATTATCATGCATTATTGTGGCCTTTGGTTATGGTAGTTTAAGATCTGGATGCCTTAATGCCCCTTGGATGTGCAAAATGCCTTATTTCATTCTCATTAGTTTGATATGTCTTGTTCTTGCATTTTATGCCATATCCATGCATCATGTTATCCTTAATCCATGTATGAATCATTAGCCTAACATATTTCAAGCGCATTTATGCATTAGCTTGCATAAATCATTGTCATTTTCAGCATCCATAACATTTTCTTGTCATAGTGCATAACACTTTCTTTGTCTAAACCATTGATAAAGCTAGTATCCCCCTTTATGCTATGTGCTATCCCCTTGTATGTTTGTTGTCATCTCTTTGTCAAAATACATGTTTGATGGTTGTCAAAAACTTATTTTCAAAAACCCCTCAAGCTAAGCATGTTAACCTCAACCAATGAGGATTAGTATATACTTAGTATTTTCCTTAAAGTTAGGAAAATATCTTGGGAAAAATTAAGTTTTCCAGATCTGGATCTTGGTTAAACATTTTCAAATCTCCTAATTTAAAAATTAAAATGGTCTTACAATTTTTCCCTAAATGTTTCTAATTTTTTTTAGTCAAAACCTTAAGTGGTATGATCAATGGTCTATTTCATCATCCCAAACTACTTCGAGGCTGTGCAAATGAGTTTGTGATGCTTATGCCATTCCTCCCCTTCAATCATAGACGTTTGAATGTCAATGACTCGAGTTTGGACTGTAGACATAAAAAAATGAGAGATATCCCCTGCTTTGCTTTATCCCCTATTGGTAGCATAATTGTAGCAAATTGAAAAATCATATTAAAATCCTAAACGATCTTTCATGAATTTTTTGATATTTTTCTCTCAAAGCATGTCGAATTATTTTTAAAACAAAGTCTTATTCACCCTCAAATCATTTCGGATGAGAAAGTTATTATTTTTCAAATCTAAATTATCCAGAACCTATAGAATCCAAACATGTATTCTAGTTGGGCCTTTCTAACCCATTAAATAATTTTTACAAAATTTTTAAACATTTTTCCTAAAATAATCATGAAATTCCCTTTTCAAAAAGGTATAACTTGAAATTTTTTGATACCAAATGAGTTTGAGGTGATTTTTCAAATTTTGGCATGCCTTGTCCCTCATATGCTCTGCCAGTAGCACAATCAATCCGAACTTGAAAATTTATTTCTCTAGAAAGTAACTTTTTGGGATATTAGGAACACTTTTAGATTGACCCTTATTGAGCTACCTTTCTAGTGGTGTCTTGTCCACCCTCTAAAGCTTTCAAATTGATTTAGAATAAATTCGGGAAGCGAGATAGCGTGATGCTATCCCCTATTTTCGGTTATAGTCAAAATTGAGTTATTTTCTCGAGCTTCATCTCGAGACATTCGAATGTCACCATAGCACCCCGATCAGCGTTAAGAATAAACTTTGAACTCCCACAA
>JBBYHO010008651.1:0-13573 GCA_038382025.1 Adansonia gregorii
TCATGGATTCCTCATGGGGTGCTTCCCTAAGTAAGTAACTACTTTTACTAAACTGAAATTTAATTGTTTCATGAATTGAGAGGAAGCTTTCAATTTGTGACATTTAAATTACTATATAAATGTCTGCGCACTTGATTTCTCATATGTTGAATGTTTTGATTTTGCTTCAAAATCTTAGAATTAGTTGGTAGTTTGTAAAGTCCAGATGGAAAGAAGTGCCTCTTAAGAAACTGCATAGTATTAGTCTCTAGTTGTAGGTTCCTTTGTGAAATAAGGCCGCTATTGGTCGCAACTTGTGAGCTTGGCCTTGATAAGGCCTGCTTCAATTTTGGTCAGAACTCTGGTCTCACGTGGCTTGGTTCTTGGAATTTTTGTTTTGGCATTTAAAAAAAAAAAAATTCTATGTAAATGTAGAATAGTCACTCTTGTTAAAGGACCAATCTTATTCCTGGATTTTTATTATGTAACTCTACATTGCTTAAAAGTAGTAAAAGCTATGCTTATATACTCTTAAAAGTTTAGTGGTTACACTGCACTTCTAGGCTTATTTTTTTAGGGCACAGACATATCATCAATGACATTTAAAAGCCGTTAGTCACTTTGGAGGAAGCAATTTTAGAGCTTACTTAGGACTGTTCTATTGCATGTAACATCGCAATGAATGTGATAATTGATTAATCAGATGCCTTTTGGCGTTGTTGCCATCGAACCTCGCTTAATGGATGGCTATTGACAGAAAATACTGCTTTCACTCTTACCAATGGTGTCTGAGCATGCATGTGCCTTTACATGGCTTTGCTTACACATTTTTGTTTACGTGTGAATACATATTTGGGTATATGTATAAATGAATTTGTATAATGTATTTGTTTATCTGTTTGTACGTTTATTTGTGTGTTGTACGTGACTGTAGAAATTATTCTATTGAGCTTACTTTCTTTGAGTTTTGTCAACTGTATTTGTTTTCTATCGTACATTGTTCATATTTAGTATTTTAATGCCTTTCTCTTCATCTTTGGCTATAAGGTAGATTTACATTATATATATATATATATTCATTGGGCTGTGCATTTGTCTCTGTCGGCACACAATCAGAATAAGAAAAATGAAAATAGGACAAAGTGATGAAGCCAAAACAAATTGTAAAATTGGTGGTGGAAGGGTGGTTATAGTAGTAAGCAATTGTCAATGATTATAGATAATATCAGAAGATTAGCAGTAAGGAGCAATTGCTAATGATTGTTAATATCTCTTATGTTTATGCAGGAAAGGTGAAGTTTGATTAGAGTGACGGTAGCTGGTAGAGTGGAGATGGGCTTTCAATCATGTTCTTAGGGGATGATTAAAATTTACCTAAGTTAAAACTGGACATCTTATTTAGAAGTTTGAAACTTTTGTAGAAAATAGCTATATATCATGTTTTCTGATCTCTTGTAGTGAGGGCTGTTGATTTGAATCGTTCAAGAAGAATTTTTTTGTTTAGAACATTATGTACTTTTGCTATTGGAGAATCTCCATCTACATGGCAGACGTAGGTCACTAAAATGAAGCTAGAATTGAAGCTTGATATATTATTATCTTATTTTGATGTGGTAATTACTCGTTCAAGTTTATGGGTGCTTAGAGTAAATTGTTCGAACGATATGTCATTTTGAGTTATTTTAAATAATTTTATAATATAAGATAAAAATTTATGATATACATTTTATTATTAAAAAAATAAAAACAACAGCTTACAAGTATTTTTTCCGCTATTCTCTTTTTTATAATATTCTTTAATTTTTATATTTAACTTATTTTAAAAATTTGTAATGAAAATGTTGTAAAATCATTAGCTAGTAAAAATTAAGTTACGAATATGATTGATTTTGAACAGATATTTAATCGGTTCCTTAATTGAAAATTCGATGACTCATCAATTTTTATACATATTATTTTTAACAAATCAGTACATTTTTTTTTTGTCAATTACATCGAGTGATCCCATTTGAAGATGATTTCGACTAATTTCTTATTTACAAGAACTCGGAATATGGTTTCTCCTAAAATATCATGTATATGAATTAAAGGGATTACATTTTATTATGTGAAGTACAGATTTTGGCTTTATTTTAATATTTTTTTCTTGAAAATTATCACCTTGTACGAATTAGGTTATGTTGTACTTTGCATGCAAGGCTTTATATATATTGGGGCGATAATTACTAATAGTTAAAATTTTGCTTTATCATGATTTTGGTACTTCTTAACCACCCATTTTTTCCTTAAAACAATTATATAAAATATATATATATATATCTTTTTAATAATCCATTTTATTGGTGTCATTAATTCTAACTATATATAATGGGTGATTAAATTTGTGTTACAAATTAATAAAATCAACTTAGTTAATGAAAGTACAAAAATCAAATAAATTATTTTATCAAAAACAAAATAAGGACATCAACGTATCTTCAATTTTTGTAGAATTCTTACTTTGAAAAAAAAAAATTAATTTTTCCTAAAATCCACTTCTTCAAAAAAATTTATACATGCGAACTGCCCGCTATTCATTTTCTAAAAATATGATTTTTTTTTTCTTTACTCATCTTTTTTTAATCTGTGCATATAGTAGTGCGCTATATCTACTATATATCTACACTGCTAACAAAAATCTTAATTGAATTGATAAAAAATTTAAAAAAAAATCTAATAATATAATATGATATTGATACCTTTTAAATTTTATATAATTTTGTTATTAAAAAAAATCATCAACCTCTTCCTTGAAGAACTACCTCTGGACACAAAAGTTCTATTTCAATTATTAAACTATATCTACTACATAATATTTTTCTCTTCCACCATGGTAGTAAGTGCGCATATATCTATATCTTGTAATCTTAACGGAAGAAAACGAGTATTATAACCCTTGCTTTGCTTCAGGTTAGGAGTAATTGTTTTATAATTTATATTTCTTCAGGTTAATTGCACAATGGGATAGAAGCTGAAGAACAGAAGAGTAAATTGTTATTTGAAGAAGGCATTCTGACGTACTGGATACAAACAAATAAAATCACTCATTATTTGTTAACAAAAAAATGTCGAAGGGCGGTCATTTAGATTTGCACTTTATGTAGTTGCTGCTTGATAATATGTACCTGCAAAACAAATTGAGAAAATATGAAAATTTTCTTTGCAAATTATGTTCTATAATAATAAGACATTGTTTCTTTCTTATGAAACCAAGCTAGTTGCTTACACCTAAATTTAGCAAGTCCAGTCCTGAATGACGCATAAATACTAAAATTTTCTTTGAAAAAAAAGGCAGAAAAAAAACCCTAACGCTCAGTAACTGTCAAAAAGACTTACCTAATTCAAACTAACATGAGAACAAAAGCTCGCGACATCTTGTATTTCCTGATCTCCATGGCTTATTTATTGACTTACTTCAAACTAAAGTTATTGCCAATAATGTTGCAAGATAATATATACTTCAAATGATGTAGATGGTTTTAAGGTCGTCAGTCCTTTGAATCTTGATCCAATTAACCTTTTCCTGTTTTTAGTGAGAACAGCTTAATGAGTGCATTTGTCCCAACCCACATCGAATTCAAACTAAAATAAATTTACCAATTTCTACAATCAAATAACTCAGTTTGTGTAATAGGACAGAACCAATATATATGTTGCAGGATATTTTAACTCTTCTTTATTATTTTCTCATATATATACTTCTTGCAAATTGTTTTTAAAAAATTTCCAAACATATGCTTGAATATCATTTTTAATTAATAATCTAATAAAACAACTTGCTAAAACCATAAAGTACATGAAACTTAAAATCTGACATGCCACATTGCCTAAAGCCAACTGATGGGCATCACATTATCCAGGCAAGAAATATCCAAGGACTCAAAGATACAAATTTGCCATAAATTAATAATTATTTTTCAATCTATCAACTTGTTAGAATCCATTTAAATAATAATAAAAATATATATTACCTTATGATGAAGCAACTTTCAAAATAAATAACAGAAGTCACCCCAAACTTCAACGCTGCCGGATCTTAGGAACGAAATCGATCAATCATTCCAAGCCTCGCATGGTAAATTGATTAGTCATTCCAACCTCAATACAGCCTGCAAGTTAGGCAATGATATTGAAAAGTTAATTAATAATTCTTTGTCTTGGCTGTTGCAACTAAGAAAACACGCAAAATAATTAAATAAATTGATTTGCATGAAAAATTCAATCCAAGGTAATTGTTTAACATGTGAACATTTAAAACACAAATGCAAATGAATAAGAAATATAGATTTATTATAACAAAGACAGATATGCAAACTTATTCTAGAAAAGAGAGAATAACAATTTCAAACACTGAAAACTATACATAATGAAGAAAAAATATAAAAGGAAAGATATGATATAAAACATAAAATATCAACAATCTCTACAAATAACAAAAAATAATGAAAGTAAAGTGGTCTTGATGTATAGTTGTGCGGGCGATTACTTAATCAAAGTTGCATAAGCAAGAATACACGTAATGAATTTTATCAACTAATGTATACTTCCAAAATTTATAAGGAAAAAAAACACATTAAATGTAGTAACCTATAGACATGAAGCTAACATTCGATTCACAAAGGTATTATTGTACATATTGCTCCGCCCAAAGAAAATGGAGTTCACTTTTAAGCTAGAAGCTGCAATAAAAAATAAGAAAGAAAAAAGAATGAAAGAAGATAAAAAACGTAACTCTTAAGTGTATTAAAACCGTAATTTGTGTTGACTAAAATGAATGCATGCCTTTTTACTTTTATTTCTAAGATTTGAATTAAATTCTTTCAAATATTGGTATTTTAAATGTAAACGCAAATAGTCAAATACTGCAACGAAAATATTGAAATAATCAAGCATATAGCTTAGTATATAACTCATATGAGTTACTAAATTTGACTAAATGGGGCTCACTTAATTGTCTGACAATTGATCTGCTACTTGGTAGTTCTTTGTTGATTCAGATTCAAATTTTCTAATTCATTCCAATTTTCTAATTCTACTGTCTTGCCTTATTAATAGTGACATATTAGAAACATATACTACCATAAAAATGAAAATAAACCTTGCAGCAACAGATTACACGATAAAAAGAGAAAAGAACAAAAAGAATTAAGCCTACAGTAAAGACAATCAATAAATAAGGTAAAACTTTTATTGAAATTACATTTAAAATACATGAACAATCTTTAATCATAAATTTCATCAATATTAAAGAAAGAATCCATAAGAATAAGCAACTTCTATAATTTATATGCAATCTTCATTGATTAAATATTTAAAATTAACTAAAACATAAATAATAACTTGCGAATTGTACTTTGACATGAAGTCAAACCGTTTATGCCACAGTTATTGCAGGGAAAAAGTAAAATAATAATGAATCTTATGCTTTTTTTTTTTTTTACTTTAAGAACAATAACTTTTAAAAATCCATCTTACATTTCACTATGAGGTAGAAATAACAATCTCTGCACAGTAATAAAGAGAAAAATGGGATTAAATTTATCTAAAGAATTTCCTTTCAATATAATCATCAAAAAAACAAATGAAAACCATATTTGTATCATATCTCTAACCAATTGATCTTAAACAATAAATAACAGCTTATATTTTCTGCTATTACATTTGTTTTATTTCATCGCACTAATAGTTTTCATGGTTTTTTTTTTTTGCACTGATTCTGCAATTATTTATGCACTAATTTTTTATTAGATTTATTCATAGTCAGGTTGTTTATCAAAAAAAATTTTAAAATCAAAATTTAAATTTGAATTTAATTCAAACTTAGTTTGAAAATTCAAATTTATTATGTAAAACTAATAAAATATTTAAAAGTTTATTTTTAATTAATATTTATTTATTTTTATAATTAAATTTAAATAAAATAATATTTAATTTAATAAATAATAATTTAAATCAAATAAATTAAATTAATTTATACAAATAAAAAATAAATTCAAACTCAACCTGTACAGAGCAAGCTAGTAAACTTTAAAATAATAGACTTATTTCTAACGTTGTTGCTTTAGGCAATTTGTTTTTACAACAGTAAGTGCGAAATGTCCGTTTTAGTGATGTGCCAATTCGTTAAATTCGTTGTAATGCAATGAGCTCTTACTTGCATTAAAGAAAGCGACAAGACAAAAAGCTAAGGATAATCCTATAATTTTTTTATTTTTATTTTTTGCTTATTGAGGACAATCTTTTACTGGTAGTCTAAGATGATCAGAATGTACAGTGTCATCAGCTAGATAAGTTTTTTTTTAATTTAAAATTACATTGTGTTGAACGATTGAAAAAATTACATTGTGTTGATCCAAGGCGAGAGGATTACGTTGATAAGTTGGTACACTTTAAGATTTTTTCTGTATGAATTTAATTTTTTATTCTAAGTAGGGTTATACATTTTTTTATAAATATAAATCATTTAATAAATTTAAACACATATTAAATAATAAACAAATTTAAAAATAAATGAATATGAGTAAGATATTAAATGTGAAATTAAATTTTGATATTTTGAGAAAAATAAAAACTAACTAAAATTAAAAAATAAATTGGAAGAGACCAAATGAAATGATATAGTTTAGTTGTAAAACAAAAGTCATATAATAATTCATCACGCAAGCTTTACTGTAATGGTCCCCAAAATCATATGTTTTTTAACTAGTTCAAATAGATTTAATTAGTAAAAACTAGCAAAAAGGCAAGCAAAACTCGATACAGGACATAAACACATTGTTCTGATAGCACCCAAAATAACGTTAACAATAGCCTCAAGTTCCAATCCTGTAAAACAGGGAATCACGTAACATACAAGAAATTAATTCCACCAATAACAGTAAAAGACAAACAAGGGCAAATCAAGCAAGAACCCCTTCTCCGTGGCCATCAGACTTCAACCGCCACGAACATGACATCTGGACCCTCCTCAACTAATAAACCTTCACCACCCAGCACATAGGAAACCACCCAACTCTTCATTAAGCACTCCGGAAGAAACCGACCAGCAAGCCTTGACCGCAAGAGCACTTTCGATCCCAGCCATTTACATGACTTCCAATCATAGAAACTAAAACAACAATTAATTATCCTCATCCAACCTGTACATTAGCAATATAAAAATTAATTATTAAAGATTAGCAATACAAATATGTAGCTAATATAAAAAATTAATCATAATTAATAAAAGACTAAAAATATAAAAATTTTGTAATAATATTTAATTACATAAAAAATTATCATCAAAATATATATACATAATACATAAAAAATATATATATAACTTCATGACAACTTTGTAAAAAATTTAACCTAATTCATTACTATTATATTCTAATAGATAACTTTTACAGAGCTAATGACGTAAACATGTCGCAATATTATTAATTAAACATAAAAAATCAAACAAAATATGATTGTATGACCTCAAATAATTTAAGCAAAAATACGCTAAGAGACAGAAAAGAATTATTACCTAAATAACTCCAAAAAATCATCCTCTTTTGCAAGACTTTCTTGCAAATCCACCACCATCTTTTAAAATGGATAAATCTCCATAAGTTTTAGGAAGATTTCATCTTCAGTAAATTTAGTACTCTACAAAAAAATATAAGTCTATAAGAAAAACTTAATTTTAAATATCTTTTAAGAAATACAAAATTAGCAATTATTATACTTACGTTATAAAAATGAAATGCCAAATGCTCTATACAATTTCTTAAATACTTAAGCATTTCCATGTTGCTTGTAACATTGTACTTCTTCCCAAAATTTAAAATTTCTTCAAAAGCAGTATTCTTAGGAATGTTTTCATCCCACGATGGAAATGTCACATCGAGAATATTAAGTTCTTTAATTGATGTGCAAAATTTTTCAAACCATCCATTTTTTGTTAAATATTCTCTTCTACCCCAAAGATCTCGAATGAAATTTCTCAACTTTTTCAAATCCATCAAAGCCACATGGTTCCGAATCAAGTAAGGATATGACCTGCACCAAATGTTTTATTAATATAAACTTATAACTAATATGGAAATGAAAGTTATTTTATTTTGTGAAATAATAACATCTTACTTGCTAATTGTAACTCTTTTGTTGAATTTGAGTAGCTTAAAAAACTTTTTCAAATCATATGGCACCCTTTGATTCTTGAAAATATCTTTTCTCAAAAGTTTTTTTAAACATCTATAGTCATGTTTTGCTAAATCATCGGTGTAATCGGACAAAACATAGTGCCAAAGTTTGATTCTTCCCTCTACCATAACCGCATTGTTTATGGTTATTCCGTTCATACAATATCCTTCCTCATGATTGCTTTGAATTAACCGAACCATTGACCTACATTAATTAAAAAAATGTTAATCTCATATGATATAATTATATGTTAATATAAACTTATCAAACAAATAAAATTTTAAAACTTTACCTTATAATTTCCTTGTATTCTTCGGTCACGAAGTCTACACCATTAGCCGTGGTAAAAGTTGGATTGATTCCTTTAGATTCCAAATTTGTCATCCACTCTTTTAGTGTGCAATCAAATCGTCCGTATGTTGCTTTTCCATTTTTTACGGAGTAAGCACGGAGAGAATTTGGATGAGTGATATTCATCCCACTTTTAAAGGGTTCCAAATATGGTCCTTCAAACTTTTCGATTAATACAGGTGTGCTAGTTGAATATATCTCACCATTATAATAATTTTTTTCCTGAAAAAAATAAAATTTATTAAAATAAATAAAATTAAAATATGTAAATGCTTAATTTTCATGCCATATTTTTTCTTAGAAATTTTGAACACCTGTAAAAAAAAAAACATAAAACCATGGTAAGTGTTTGATCTAAGTAAATAGTACATATTGAAATGAAAAGCTAATAATATATATGAGACTTTTAAAAAATAATAATACAGATTAAAATGATAAATATAATACAAATTAAAATAAAAACAAGTGAAAAAAAGACGTGAATAAAAAGTTAAAATCTTCTGATTCTTGAGTTTTTTCTCTAGTAACATATAAATTTTTTTTAAATACAGTATAATTTCAAATTATAAAATAATATGAGTTAAAATAAAAAATTAAAAAAAAAAGGAGAAAATAGGTGAAGAGAAATTAAAATTTGTTGGTCCAAAGTGTAAATCGAAATGAAAAATAAGTCAAATAGAACGGGTAAATAAAAAGTATACTTTTTCAAAAGTCCTCCTCTTGATTAGTTTGCGAGAACGAAAATGAGAGAAAAGCTGGTGACCTGCTTCTTGAGTTTTGTTTTTTCTTTTTTTTTTTTTGAACTTTTCCGTATCTTTGGGAGCTTTTATGGATCAAATTTTATTTACCGTATTAATTTTTACGATAGCAATGTTTATACTTAATATATGTTTCGGTCTTCCCCCGCAGTTTTTCATTGTCAACTACGGACAAACAAATATCACATGTTTTAAATCATTTTCCATTCTTCTTACCGTTGGTCTTTATCTATCTAACAGAAGTCTAGAGCCAGAGTAGGCATGCAGAAGGAAACCAACACAAGAGTGGAAACAAATCGGCATCATGATTTGTAATGGGTATTAGCTTGATTTTGTTCGATCTTTTCAATAAATGAGAATATTCTGTTACGCATGCAAAGATACTGGTCAGAATTTTTTTTATTTTGATTTTTTTAAAAAAATCATTGGATGAAAAAATGTTTTTAGACATAAAATCAATTAAACCAATCCGAATTCATGCTATTTAATTGTTTTTTTCCCTTGCTTCTTGGTTTAGGCTATACATTACTATATGGGGGATGGAATAATTTAAAATGATGAAAATTTATAATAAAACAAAGTTGAACTGAGCAATTAAAAACTTTGTATTTGACGGTGCTTTGAGTTTAAGGTCCTATTTCTTGTTATCTTTTTGAGTAATTACTTTAATTTGATGAAATTAACATTTTTGTTCTTCTTGACATGCATCATCTTTAATTTGTTGTACGCTAAACTTAAAAAAAAAAAAATCATGCGCCAGCATATATTTACATGTTATAAAGTGCAATAGTTACAAAACATGGAAAAATGAAAGGGAAATGGTAATTATTTGGAACATGAAGCTAAAGATGTTTACGGGTTTTAGGTGGATCAATTTCAAATAGTAAAAAAATTATATTTCTATGCTTAATTAGATTAAAAATGTATTTTATTATTTAAAAATATTAAAATCGTAAAATTTTAATAAAAATAACTAAAATATAAATAAATTCATGTATAATTATCTTACCAATTTTTTAAATCCCTGTAAAAGAGATGAAAAAAATAAGAATTTTAGTATAAACTTGAGTTTCTACCATGGATGAGTTAAAAAAGGAAAAAAAAAAAAAAAACAAACTATTTTGCTTACACGTCACTCAATAAGTATGAGAATATAGGTCTACATTGACTCCTGAGGGATTGTTAAGGTAGATACAACTGCCCACCTTAAAACTTGGATGCCATTAAATGTTCATCAAATATCTCTTAGTTCTAATCAGGAATCTCCTTTAAGGTGTCCAGGTAACAATTCTGTCTGCAGCAGGTTTTTACCAGTTGCTGCTTACGATGCCCATAAAGTTTTTTTTTTTTCCTCCACACTTTGCTTAAAATGTTGGCAATCATTTCATCCGCTTTTGCCGTTCTCTTTTAAATTTTATACATTTTTAGGTCTGAAACCTCGGCTTCATTTACTCTGTTCAGCTTTTACTTCTCTTCAATAAAATAGTTTCAAAAGTCGTTGTTTTTGAAATATTTGCTGAGAAAAATCTCGTTCTCTGAGAGATTTCAAAATTGAAAATTTCCCATTTTGCTTCTTCTTTGTTAGTCAATTTTTCTTTGTTTACTTTTCTTCTTGTTTCTTGTTTTTGGCTATACATAAATATATGGCTATAAATGAAAAATATATATAGGATATAATATATTTAAATGTTGCGTCTAAGAAACATGAATAATGAATTATTCACAGCAACCTGAATAATGAAATTGACATTCCACCATTTTCTTTTATTTGAAAATTGCATTATATAAATCGTTGCTGTTTAGTTGCGTCTAAGAAATTCTTATGATGCATTTGGACCAGAAATTTTAAAGTTTTGAAGAATTTTTAAATGTTAAAATTTAAAGTTTACCAATCAAAATACTAATATTTATAATTACATTGTTCATCCAATTTTTTTTTAAAAAAATTTGAATTAGAGATAAAATAAGAGAAATTTTGAGAAAGGTATGCAATAAAAATGTTCAAATCGTGCTATTTGCAAGAAGAAAAAGCTTAGACTTAAAATATTAAAATTAACTCAAAAATTGATTTGATCCTTAAAATTTGATTAAATAATAAAGCTAACTGGTTTAACTTCTCATCAATATAAAGTCATAATTGAAAATTTGGAACATAAAACATTATCAATTTTCAATTCAATTAATTTGGTTAGCTAGTCGAATTTTTCAATAATGGTTTTTTCCTCTACTTTATTTAGCCTAAAATATATAATTTAAGGTTGCATAAATTTGCAACTTAAAACAAACTATTCCATCAATATAAAATAAGAGTGGCAGTCCGATGTCAGATTTTAATAATATTTGGTCTACTAGGAAGACTAAGCCGATTTCATTGATGATTTAATCAATACATCAATTAATGATAGATCAATTTAGCACAAATCAAGGTTCACGTTCCTTGTTCTATTGCTTGGTCAGTGAGTAACTCTGTCACTGCCAATACCAAAACTATTGGAGAATTTTCTCTTACAAAATGTTGATTTAGTCCACACACACGCATATATATATATATAAAGCTTATCGTCCATGGTCATTCCTTTAAATTCTGGTTCAAATCAGACCTGGAAAAAAATTAAAATTTTTGTTAAATTCCTCTTTTTTACGGTTAAAATGTCATAATCTTAAAAAATATTATATAAATATTAAAATTCTAATCTTAATATATAATTACAATCATCAATTAATCAAGAACGTATTTCTCTCTTTTCTCATTTATATTTTGACAGATAAAAAATGCTTAAAGTATTTATTTTCTCTTGTGAAAAGAAACTTTTAATTATTATTTTGTTCGATCTTTTCATTAAATGAACATATTCTGTTACGTATGCAAAGGTACTGTTTAGAATTTTTTTTATTTTGATTTTTTTTAAAAAAATCATTGGATGAAAAATAGTTTTTAGAGATAAAATCAATTAAACTAATCCCAATTCATGCTATTTAGTTGTTTTTTTCCTTGCTTCTTGTTTTAGGCTATACATTACTATATGGGATGGAATAAATTAAAATGACGAAAATTTATAATAAAATAAAGTTGAACTGAGCAATTAAAAACTTTGAATTTGACGGTGCTTTCAGTTTAAAGTCCTACTTCTTGTTATCTTTTTTGAGTAATTACTTTAATTTGATGAAATTAGCATTTTCGTTCTTCTTGATATGCATTATCTTTAATTTGTTGTACGCTAAACTTAAAAAAAAAAAAAATCATGCGCCAGCATATATTTACATGTTATAGTACAAAACATGGAAAAATGAAAGGGAAATGGTAGTTGTTTGGAAGATGAAGCTAAAGATATTTATGGGTTTTAGGTGGATCAATTTCAAATAGTAAAAAAAATTATATTTCTATGTTTAATTAGATTAAAAATTTATTTTATTATTTAAAAATATTAAAATAGTAAAATTTTAATAAAAATAACTCAAGTATAAATAAATTCATGTTTAACTATCTTACCAATTTTTGAAATCCCTATAACAGAGATGGAAAAAAATAAAAAAAATCTATACCTACTATTATTTTTGAGTCTTAGAACTCAAACAGTATTTATCAAATTTATAAGATTATTTTATTTAAAAAAATTTCAAAAAAATAGATTAATAATTATTATAAAATATGAAATTAGAAAACATAATTTCAAAAAAGAAAATAGTAAAATTTTAAAGGTGCTCAGGGGGTATTTTTTAAATTTATTTGATCCAACTATTTAAAAAAAATTTCAAAAAAAATTGATAATTATTATAAAAAAATAAAATTAAAAAAATAATTTCAAAAAAAATAGTAAATTTTCAAAAAATAAATTAATAATTAGTCACATATTTTTGTAACAGGAGAATTTTAAAAAAATATATATTGATAATTATTATAAAAAAGTAAAATTAAAAAAATAATTTTAAAAAAATAATAAAATTTCAAAAAAATAAATTGATAATTATTAAAAAGAGTAAAATTAAAATAAATTAAAATAAAAATAATAATTATTAAAATTATTAATAAATAGACTGTAATTATCATTTTACTCTTATTTTTATTTATTTATTATTATTTTTATCTTTAAAAAACAAATAGTGTTGGTCGGTCTCCTAAGTAAGGAATCGATCCCCTACCAATGTATATTATATATAATATATAATATATATAATATATATAAATTATATATGTTAAAAATATTATTTAAAAATAATAAAATATTTAAAATATTTTATATTAAATCTTAAATTCATAAAATTATTTTATGACA
>JBBYHO010008694.1:0-13572 GCA_038382025.1 Adansonia gregorii
TTTTTAATATTTATTATTTTTAAAAACTATTTTTGATATATATAATTTATATTTATAATTTATATAAATTTATATATATAATTTATATATATAGTTTATATGTATATATATATATATAAAAGAGTCGATTTTCTTCTCACACTAATAAAACTAACTCTTCATAAACACAAAAGCAAAATAATAAAGAAAAACATGATTAAATTATAATTATAATTTTTTATTAATAATTTTATTAGTTATTTCTTTTTTAAAATAATTTTTTTTGTTTTATCTTTTGTAAATATTATAACTTTATATTACCTTTTTAAAATTTTCTTCATTACCAATTTCAAAATTAACTGTTAAAATTAAAATTTTATATACAACAATTTATTTTATATTAAACTAAGCATATAATAAAAATTTTATTTTAGAATTTTCCACCAATCCCCCCTTCCTTTCTTTTACCTATACGGACTGGAAATTATTATTATTATTATTTTCAGCTCTACTCCGTTGAAAATTGTTTACTGAATGGCCTAGGGTTTCTGATTTCCTTCCAATATTACGTTATGGCCATGAAAATCGCTTTTCTTCTTTTGATCTTCAATTTCCAGTTTCCGCTCTCTCTGTCTGGCAAGCTTCCCTTTTGCATATGCGATTTCTAAATCTTAATTTCTTAAATTCGGATATGTCTTTTTTTAAAAAAATTTTAGTTGCTTATAAATTGGAAATAGAGTCAATTTTACTAAGCATCATCTTGTTTTGCGACTTCTGTTTTATGATTGTTTCAGTTTTTGAAATATCTACTTTGATTATATTTACATTTGCTTCAGTTTTCATTTTTATGGCTTTTTTTTTGGATTGAATTTAGCATTTCTTTTTAATTTGGAAATTTTAGGACAGAAGAACTCAATGGAGTCAGTTCCTGACCTTCGAAAGTCAATGTACATGGTTGTTGATGGAAACCCTTGTGTACGACTAGTCAATCTTTCCGGAGAGATTGGTTGCTCGAGTAAGGCTACCACCCTTCCTCCACCCCGAGGACTGAAATCTTTTTATCATACTCATTTATATCTAAATATTTCCTGAAGGTAGCTCTGTCGACTACTGTTTCTCAACTCATGCTTTTCCTGCTAATGTTTTGTTTTCAGATCCCGGACGAGACAAGGTTGTAGCTCCAATCATCAAATACAAGAACATCGAAGAGTTGGCTCAGCCATCTGCAATTTTGTTGTCAATGGATGATGTGCAAGGTTTCTTTAGTAGGTAAGCCTATCAGTTTAGTTTTGAAGCCTCTTTAGGAATGTCTCGGTCATGTTCATGCACATTTCTTTTCTTCTTTCTCGGTCTTTGTTCTCTTCTTTTGTTAATTAAGGGAAAATACATTTTCCTTCTACCTTCCAGATTTGTTCCCCTCAATCGGAATTGTTTACTAAAAGGTTCATTTCAATTTTTTTCTTTAGGTGTATATGTATGCATCGTAATTTCTTATTAATCTTCTATTTGACTCATTCATGTTATGCATGCTTGAATTATGACATTAAACCTGTCATAGAATTGTCTTATGTATTAAACACTCCATAAAAAAGATATTTATATAATATATTGAATCAATGCCTTCTAAATTACATTTCTCTTTTTGATTCAGTAAGTAATCAATTGGATGGATCTTTGAAATGGACCTAATGTTATGACGCTTAAAAGTTTGTCTCTAATTGTGGTTTCATAGGAGCTGGCAATAAGCATCAGATAAATGAAGGTTAAAATATGGTCATTTTGACTATGACTAGCATCTGTTGAGTAGGATGTGCCGAAAAAGAAAACAAATGCTGCAACCAACATGAGAAGCCTATGTTTAGACAACAAGGCTACAGACAAGATTGATTAGGGCTGCTAGACAGCTAGGATTTATGACAGTTTTCTGATTTAAATACTTTAGGAGAACAAGGAAAATTAAATAAAGAAAATGGAAAATCAAAGCAATCCCTAAACACCACACTAAGGTTCCTTCGGAGTCACATTTAAGTTTGATTGCGTCATACAATCACAAAGCAATAATGCTGAAGATTCTGACAATAAAAATATTTCACAGGAAGAGTATCAATTTATTGAATTTAATTTAGGATTGGGCGTGTTTGGTGAATGTGAATTTTGTTGAAGTTTTAGAAAGCTATTTAAGATCAGTAGTCGACAGGTTTATTGAGAGCAAAGAAAGATAATAATGTACCCTGGCTATTGTAGCAACTGTGGATACATTTTGAGGTAATCTCTGTATGTTTGGGTCATATCAAAGCTATGAGAATAAGGAAGTCTATTGCAGCAATGCTGGATTGGTTCTAAGGTAATTTCTCAATGTTCAGGATCATATTCAAAGATCAATTCATTTAAGAATTGATGTAGGAACCTGTTTCTTTATTCTGAGTATGACCACTACCCTGGAATGAATATGAAGTTTGCAATATTAGTGTAATAGTATCGGTTCTGGGTCCAAAGGTATTTATCATATGAGCTTGATTATTGGCCAATATTCACTGATTATATGTTTCCAAGTTGAATATTTTGCACAAGGTTTCTATTAAAGAGCTACCAGCTCCTGATTGCAATTTATAGCTAAAGTACTGACTTTTAGCTTCCAATAAGATTATGAATTTGCTAACTTTGGAATGAATGCCGTATGCAGATGGCTTTCTGATGATTTTGTTTGTTGAAGCAATAATTCTCTTCAATAATTATATTGTCAAATACTTGTTTCTATTTCAGAATATCAAATGATTCAAGCTTTGCTCGGAATGTTGGTGGTGTTTTAGTTGAATCAGTGGTTGAAATTCAACATAAGCTAAAGGGTAATCCAGTTTCTTACTTAGTATTATTAATCTTCTCTCTTAGAGCCACGGTGGGTCAAGGAAATAGGCTAACAATTTAATCTTTTTCTTGCAGGATTCTCTCCTGATCAGAAGTTTCCACAAGCTGCATTTGCACCTTATCGTAACACCGCTTATGAGTGGAACCCAATTGTATGCCATTAGTCTATAGTAGGATAAAGATCCTTGGAGTTTTGAAGTATCTTTGTTAGCTTGTTCTTATTGTACGAACTCACTGTTTTTTGTCACTAATATATGTTAAGATGGGCCTTTACGCTTTTTCACAGGGATCTGGAATCATGTGGAAATCTTATAATTTTCCTGTGTTTTTACTTTCTGAAAGTAGCACATCAATCGTGCGAGAGGTAAATCATGTAGCTTCCAATTTCCTATATCATTCAGTATGATGTCTTTCTTATGCTTGCTAATTACCATATTAAGTCTAATCTAGTGATAATATCTCTTGCATGCAAGAAATGAAAGAAGCTTCTTTGATTGTTTCTGCCAGCCTGCTATGATGGTTAACAATTATTATTTTTTTCTTGATTTATTTAGTCTAATTGCAGTTGTTTGATGAAAATAGATTATTAAATTTCTTGGACAGATTATGTTTTCTGATTTTGATATAACATTTATACTTGCTTGGTTCATTTCTGGTTTTGATTTGTTGGGCTTTATTTTGAACAAGAACAATATGTGATGCCCTTATTCAAGCAACATTGCTGCCATGCTGGAAGAATTGACTAGAATATAAGGACACATGAAAACAGCCAAAGCGAGCAGATGGAATGTACCCAAGCAAAAGGCAAACCAGATGAAAATATGTCTAAACCTATAACATGATGGCTACTAACTAGATATTGAAAAGAGAGTTATGGTTGCTCTACAATCATGGCCCTAGATTTCACAATCTAGTTTAATTTAAGACAGTCCAAACTCATCACAACTCGCTTGTTATTTACGTGACTCTTTGATAAAACAACAACAGTAGTGCAAGAAATTTGAAGAGTCCAATAGAGACTAATAACTGCCCTTTTAGCCCTGGATTGGTGCTTAGACACTCCTACATCTCAAATCTTGTCAAAGTAATAGTATGTAAGGTGTAGTTAGTGCAGTTAATACCGGAATTACAAATGTGTTGGTATGATAAAATTTTAGGGCTCAGAAGGATCATGCCAGGTAGTTTCACTTGTTTGGTTAGATTGTAGTCCCATTCTGATGCAAATATCCTAATTATTTCACTTACCATGCAGATTGCGATAAAGAACGAGAAAACAGAGAAAGCTTATACTACTAATGTGGCAGAATTTGATATGGTGATGCAGGTATTAATTTTCTGCTGACTTAACTATGGTCTTGCTGATTTTGTTGATGATGTAACTTGCCATATTATATTTATGACTTACATTCTAGTTTTTGATAAATTTGTCTTTGAGTAGACGACCAAGGCTGGGACCCATGATTCAGAATCTTGTCTAAAAGAAGAAACTTGCCTTCCATTAGGTGGATACAGGTGAAGTTTCCATTCTTGTGAAGTTACTACTTCCTAGTAAGTCTGTTAGTTCAGTTTTAAAATTGGGTTCACTATACATATAAAATTATTTGTCTGGTATCTATTCAAAGTATGAAATTCGTCAATTCCTTATTTCTTCATTCCTGTCCTGACAATTTTTTTTTAAACTTTGTAAAGTAAAAATCTGATTAATGTTTTGAGGAATAATATTAGGAATGAGTATGAATTGCCATCCAATTAGCTATTTGCTTATTCAATCTGATTAATTTGGGTTCACTATAAATATAAACTTATTTGTTTGGTATCTATTCAAAGTATGAAATTCGTCAATTCCTTATTTCTTCATTGCTGTCCTTACAGAAATTTTTTAAACTTTGTCAAGGCAAAATCTGATTAATGTTTTGAGGAATAATATTAGGAATGAGTGTGAAGCGCCATTCAATTAGCTATTTGCCTAATTAGCAATTGCTTCCTTATTTATTTTGTTTTATCTGTGTTTTCAATTTGGCTGGTAAAAAAAATTGAGCTTCCCATATACAAGATGGAGTGATGTTTATTCTTATGGTGACATGACTATTTTATTTCTAGGTATAATGCTCACAGGGGTGAGCCTTATACTGCATTAGATTTCTATGCTTCAATTTGTGAATTCCAGTCCACAGATTAACATCTGGATCATGTTTACAGTGTTAGTTTTTGCATAGTAACCCTTTAATTTAGCCAAAATTTGGCTATCCTTTGTCATGTGATCGGCCACAATCGAAAAGACCAGCTTGCTAGGTGAGGAAATCATTTCGCTGTATTAGTTTTACAATTTTCCTTGTATGGAATTAATGCATCTTGTCTATAAGTCCTTGGGTGCTAGATTTGACCATTCTCTCGCACCTGAACATGTTAAAACCTTGTTAATAATTGGACCATCCTGCCTTGATGCAGGATATAGAGATGCAGAACAATATATGTGAAAGGGAATTTTATTACACTTACAGATATGGAAATCACCCTGTTATAAGAAATCAACAATATAAGAGAAAACTCTTACCAGCTCTGCTGGAGTAAAAAGAGTAAAGAAACAGCTAAGGAGAATTGGGTCACAAGATATATTCCTAACATGTTGTTGGGCTACCATTAAGTTGCCACAATATTATTAGACTTACGTTATACCCATGACACAAAATTAAAACTCATTTGTTGCCAAGCTGAAAGTCACATAGAACATTTGACCAAATAAAAAGGTGAAAGCATGAAATGGGGATAAAATTAACTTGAAAACAGTGCCAAAATACACTAAACTAAACTCAACCTGAAGCAAATCATCAAGATCCATGTCAGCTTTAAATCTTCAGAAAATTAAAATTTGCATCTTAGAGCTAACTTTCCCTTCCCTTTTATACTCCTCAAGTGAAAGCAACCAATTTTAGTTTCTATCACACCTTTCCTTCCCCTCAAGGTACGTAGCTTGAAATTTGATCAGGGAATGAGTCAATATGGTACCACATTGTCACAGGATGGCCTCAACCCAATAGACTAGCTGATCAAGCTAGGGTACTAGCCTGCTTTATAAGCTCTACGATATTCTTCGCCTCTTAATATTTTTGTATGCTTCATTCAGCCTTCTCTGCTTCTAAACACCTTTCATGACATCTTACTCTCCTTGGAATTTCTGAATACCTATTTATTCAGTTTCTTTGAGTTAGCCAGCATTTAACCATTTCTAGTAGTCGGTAGTTGAATCGTGGTTAGTTCTTTGATTCTGAATTTTGGTGAACTTTAGAGCACTCCTTATTATCATTTTCCAGCTTATGTTTTAAGGGGATAATAAGGGTAATGTGCAGAAAACAATGTCTTTTCTGGAATATATTACAAAAATGTGATTAATCAACAAAATGAAACTTAAATAAAAAGAAAATGGTATATCGTGTTTTCTCATGAGCTAAAACTTGTTTGTTGCTGTATTATGTTATTGAGGTTCAAGGATTCTTTTGTTTTCAGAACTTTTGCATCAATGCCTAATTTTATTCATCTTAATCATGAAGGGCAGTGTTTGGTCAGCATTCCCACCGATTAGCAACTCATCCTCAAATCAGTCCAAGCCCATTATACTAACAGTGGCTTCTATGGATTCTGCATCATTTTTTCGGGACAAAAGCCTTGGTGCAGATTCCCCTATCTCTGTGAGTTCATATCTTTCTTAGTAAGATTCACTTCATTTATGTATTTTCTGCCCAATTCCAAACTTATGTTTCTAATACTTTCCAGGGAATGATATCATTGCTGGCAGCTGTTGATGCCCTTTCTCATGTAGATGGTTTAGACGAGCTTAATAAACAGGTTTTCTATGGCATTCTTCCTTGATACATTGCTGGGAGGTGGTCGATCTCCCAGAAAACCTTTTTGTTTGCTGATGTTTCAATAAAATTAATGCAGCTTGTCTTTCTTGTTTTCACTGGCGAGGCCTGGGGTTACCTTGGTAGCAGGAGATTTTTGCTTGAACTTGATCAGCAGTCAGATGCTGTTCATGGCCTCAATAGCGCACTGATTCAGTTGGTATTCTTCTTTAGTTGAATATGTTTTGCACCATGTAATTGGAAGAGTTTTTTTGGCTACCGTGGCTACTGTTGCTTTCTTATTTTTATCAATTAATATTGCATGTGTGTGAGCATCTGTGAAGTAATCAATGCTTCATTTTTGCATTTTCTATTTTAAGTAGTTGTCTTCTGATTCATGTCAAGTTTGCTCTTTCATAGCTATAAATAAATTTATTAAATAATTTGTTTCTTTGATGGTTTGGAAAAGGTCATGGAAATTGGGTCGACAGGAAGGGGCTTAAGTCAAGGGAGCAAAACCTTCTTTGCTCACACTGAGGTAGTCAATGACTTGTTTGTTTTATGAATGTTAATAATCTATGTACATTATATACTCAAAACATTTACTTTAAACATTCTACACTGGGTTGTTTGTGTTCTTTTATATTTGAACATTCTACACAGGGTGTTTGTGGTATGCGATAATACAACATGGTGTCATAGGTCAAAAAGGTGAAGATAGAGAGGATTGTTGATTTGACTGATTAATGCAGCGTTGTTTTGAGGCATTAATGCAATTTGGTTGTAGCGTTTATGTATGACTGTTGCATTAATCTGGCGGTGATAACGGATCATTTACAATAGGGGTAGCAATGAAAACATTTTGGTCTGTTGGCTTCCCTTTTAAAATTCATGTTGAAAGTGGCAGTGTTTAAAATGCAGTTGCAGCTAGCCACCCCTCTTGGGTTCAAAACAGCCATTAAGCAAATCGAAAATTTTTACTTTAAAAATAAATGTGGAACTATGGCAGCCATTAGAATTTGTTAAGAATCTCTTGACCTAGTAAAAAGAAGTTGCAATTTTAATTCAAGCTGCCAACCTGGCTTGTATCAACATATAATAATCTCTAGTAAGACCATACTCGGCTTAGTTTATTGATGGGCGATTAGATGAAACTTGAGCCTTTGTTCAAAGTCATAGTAAAAGTCATTGTCACATGCGTTTTTCTAAATCATAGACATGGACTAGATTTGTAAACCATTTTCCCCTCATTCTGGTTTGTACTACTTTAGATGAGCGCTATAATCATCAATATAAGAAGAGTAGTTTCCATGATAATTGCCCTTACTCTGTGATAACCACCAGTTTCTCTTGATTGAGCATGCTTGTGAGTTTGATACTATGCCTTCTATGCGTTCATGTGAATTTTCTTGTACTCAAATTAATTATCAAGTTCTCGGTGGTCATTAATGTAGGTTTCATCTGGTGCAAATGAGGCTTTGGATGCCTTAAAACTTGCTCAAGAGTCCCTTAAATCCGAAGGTGTGACCATTTCAAGTGCTAACTCTTCAAATCCTGGAATTCCTCCATCATCGTTGATGGCATTTCTGAGAAAGGTTTTGGGGAGTAAACTTGAACTCCTACATTTATGTTGACTATTTCTAGTCATATCTCATTTTTGTATTGTCAAGTATGTATATTTATACAGAATATGCTTCTTTTTTCAGCTAGAGCTCCAAGTCATTTTAATATTAGAGGACCTTTATAACAATTTATTTTATTTCTCATTGGAGCTGTTCCGTGTTAGAAATATAATGATTCATAGTTTGCGCGGTTGCATGCTGTTAAGAAGGTTTTAAACCTACGACCCCTATTTCCCAACCTTCCTCTTAATGGAAAACCATGTTTTACATTTTTTTTTCATGGATTTTTCTTGTTGAAGATACCTTGCTTTTTAGGCCTTAAGAGAAAAACCCATTTTCCTTTTTCTTTTTTACAGGTTTTTCTTTTTGAAAATACCTTGCCTTTTAGAAACAATGATAAAAGGACTAGGATGACTTTATGATATGGTAGAGTTTCAATGATCATAATGACAGTTGTGATATAGCATCTTATCACTTCATGCTTTTGAGTAGAAAGAAAATCAAGTCACAAACAATTGCCAATCTTGTTGATTTATTTGACTGCATTTTGCCCCTGCAAAAAAAAATGCCAACCTGGGATAGTGATTGAGAGTTTCTTGAACAAGAAATCCTGAAATTCTATCTAATCTAGATTAATCTTTTCCCTAGAGATTCTCTTTGGCTAAAACATCATGGAGGACATGATATATGAGGTTACATTTTTTGCACGTACTATCCACTCAAAACTTCCTGCCACGCTTAGTTTCTTTTCCCAGCTTCCATGATAGTCGATTTCCCTGCAAAAAGAAATTCATGTTACTTTTCACTTTCTAATTATTCATTTATTCCTAGGAATAAGAATGAGATTCACTTAATAGGCTTACTTTTATATTTACCTAATTAAAATGTATTCATATAGTCTACCACGGTTATTGTTTTTGATTAGCTACTACATTTTTTATATATGGATAGGTGTTTTAAGGGGTTAGCCTCTTACCATGCATGAAATATTATATATTCCTATGTTATAGATTTATGAATTAAAATTATATTTCAATATTTTTGTGGACAACGTTAGCTTCATCCTTAACTAAGTAATTCAGAGTAAACACTATTATTTGATAACGATAGCTAAAAGTTTTTATTTTTGGTACAGATGTTTATGTCTTGGGCTACAGAATAAGAGGCAACTCTCTCTCATCCTATAAAGCCCCTCCATCACGCAACATTTCAGGGATTTGAACCCTAGACCTCTAAGTTGGGGTTTTAAATTTGAACAGTTGGGAGTTCTCTGGGGATCATATAACTTTACTTTAGCATAAACATTTTGATTTATTTTTGGTGAAAAACATTTCTGCTAATTATAAAGTTTGTTAGCATGTGCTTCGCCTAGTCATTGTTGCTATTTAGGCAATAAGGTCTAAGGTTGTGCATCTTTCCCTCTTGGACTTTCTCACTTGTACCCACTAAAAAATACAGGCCTTTTTAATTTTTATATATAAATTTTAGAATTAACAAACTGTAGCTTTATTATTAGCCCATTAACCCCAGATAAGTATTTCTGGTTCTACTTGAGTTACGTCTTGAATGTGTAGAAGCACAAACTTTTCTTGCCATTCTTTGTTGCCTACCTTCCCTTGTGCTTTTGATATGAATTATGGTTAATTAGAAGTCTTCCACTCTGCACTTTCAAGCTTTTCTTTGTCAGTTTCTTATTGTGGGGTACAAAAACAAAGTAGAACTATATCTTATCATCTGCGTTTTGATCTCATACTAGAACTCTTCAACTTCTGGGATTGTGTTAGAGGATTTTGATACCATTTTTGGCAACAAGTTCTACCATAGTCATCTTGATGATTTAGGTGCGTTAAATTCACAGTTTTGTTTATTTTTCTCTACTCTTTCTTCATTTGTCCTTAATGTTACCCAAACTCGTTAACTTCTCTGGGCATCATCTATATTGCAGCAAATATAAACTCTTCAGCAATAGTAGCAGCTGCTTCTCTTGTTGCCCGGTCCCTCTATGTTCTTGCAAGTGATAACAAGGATTTAAACAGTTCAGCTCTTAATGCAATCAACGTGAATGCCACTCTAGTAGAAGAACTAATTAGTTGCATGTTGGACTGTAATCCCGGTCTGTCATGTGAGTTGGTTAAGAGCTATATTTCGAGCACCAATACATGCCCAAGCCATTATGTTGGTGTTGTTCTTGGAGAACCTTCCTCGACACCTTACCCCAATCAGGTGAACGACATTTCCAGGTTCGTGTGGAACTTTCTGGCAGATAGAACGTCAACCCCAAAGGGCAATACTTCTGTTTGCTCGCAGGATTGTGGTGAAAAAGAAGGAGTGTGTATTAGAGCAGAAACAGATGGGAAGGGCGTTTGTGTTATCTCCACAACCAGGTAACTTTGCACGTTAAAGATTCTAAGAGCATGTTCTTTTAGTAGACCCTGAATAGAAAGTATTAGGCCAGCATTAGAAGGTGCAGAGCACTTTGTTGCTTAGACTTGGGTGTGAGTATCAGATTATATGGGTATTTGTCTGACATGGGTATATTCAAATTTTTTTTTCCATTTTTAAAGTTTTTCCATGTAGTCAGAGGGTCCTTAGAGGTTCATATCCCAATACTCATGCCAAAATATGCATTGGACACGGATATTTCAAAATAAATAGTCAGAGCAACATAGGCAGTGCATATTACTTCTCATTGCTTGCATCTTACCTCATCCTATCTTTCGTGCTCTGGATTTCCAGCCCATGAGAGGTCCTAAAGTTAGTAATTCCATTCTGCTGAAGCTTGTCCTAAATCTGACTTCTGTTGGATAATTTCGACTCAATGTCGTCATTACCACTTTGATTCCACCGAACATTGTTTCCTTCATTATTCTCGGTTGATCATATACTGGTGCCCCTTTATAGTGAGATTCAGCAGTTCAGGCAAGCGAATTTATCATCGCTTTGTCAAAGAGGTCATCAATGTATTATAATTTTGATGTCTTAGATGATTACATCTTATGTTACTCTGACTCTTTATTTTTCTTAAATTACAGTTGGAGAATGTGATCATTATATTTCTAGAATTGTAAAAGTATGTTATTCCTAATTCTAGGTATGTCCCTGCTTATTCAACTCGCTTGAAGTTTGAATCCGGATCTTGGAAAGTGTTGCCGCCAAATTCCTCCGATCCCATGGAAATGCTGGACCCTGTTTGGACCGAGAGCAATTGGAATACGATCGGTCTCCGTGTCTACACTGTCCAGGAAGCCGCATACGATCAACTGGTTCTACTCGGAGGTATCACCGTCACAATCTTGGCTTATTTAGCTATAGTACTCGCAAGAACCTACTTATCAAAGGCCTTGAAGCAGGATTGACAAGTGATGAACTCAGAAGTCTTACAAATTTTTTGAGAAAACATATGAAAGTTGTTAGGACCAAATATTAAAATATGATAATTGATGGTTGGTATTTTCACCTAATCAGTTTGGCTGTTAAAATTTTTTAATCTATTTCACGAAAAGTTCCATAATTCTTGGGTTGTCTGACTGTACTTTTAAAGGTTGAAAGCTGATAGAAGTTCTTATTTTTCTCGAGTGAGTTGTTGGTATGATTTGCAGCACCTGGCAATTCGTTGTTTGATGTCGTGTTTGTATTATTTTTTCGTTTTATATATTTATATAACTTTTAATATATTAATAATTCGTATTATATATATATTAACATATTTGTATATTTGTGTTATGTTTATTTTTTTAGTATCATCGTTTTTTTTTTAGTATTTTTCAACCGTATCATGTTCAAAATTCAGTTCATTGCTCTTTGGTTGACAAAGATTAAAGATTTCCATGTTCTTTTTTCAACATCCTTGGCATTTTTTTTCGATCTATAGGGGGCGAGTTGTATTTTAATAATAAATAAAATTAATTAACCAAGAGTTTATTTTTGTTACTATTTTAAAAATTAGTGTAAATTATAATTCTTTCTTAAGAAAAAAAAACCCTCCTAGAAATGGAAAATTGAACTATGAAAATAATGTAATAATAATTTTTTTTCTTTTTATTTTATTTGATTATCTCAATTTTTCTGTCAAAAGATGACTTATTTTAAATAAAATTTTACTTTCATTAAAAAAAAACCAAATGATAAAGTTTCTAAAATCTTTTTTATCGTACAGAAGATTTAGAATCTCTTCACCATCTCAACGGACTGGCAACCGGTCGTTTTCTTTTTTCCCTTTTTTTTTTTTAATATTGTTACAAAATTTTTAATATTTAAATGGGTTAAATGTTGATAGAGCAATTGGGTATTGAACATTCATTTCACCAAAATTTTTGTCCTTTGAACTAAAATCAATTATGACAAAATTGTTGTCACTAATCATGACATTCAAAATATATATAAAGGGGTATAAAAATAAAACTCAAATATTTTCAAAAGAAGTGTTTTTTTTGGTGTAATTCAAAATAAAAAATATAAAAAATTTGGAATTTTTTTAAAAATTAAAATTGAATTTAACAAATTTAAATTATTTTAAAAGATTTTTTTTTTTTAAGAAAAAAGAGAGAAGAAAAGGAAAGGGAAAAGGGCAGAGAAAGTGAAAAAGAAAAGAGGGGAGGGGATAGGAGGCACCATCAGCACCAATTGACGGGCTTAGACTAATCTCTTTGATTTAGGGTAGATCAACCTTAAGCCAACTAATTGAAGTTTGTTAAGCCCTCCCTTTTTTGAAAATTTTATTTTATTTTAGACTAATCTATTTGGTTTTTTTTTTTAGACTAATCTATTTGATTTAGGGTAAATCAACCTTAAGCCAACTAATTGAAGTTTGCGGGCCCTCCTTCCCCCTTATTTCTCTCTCCTTGATTCTTTTAGCCCTTCCCTTTTTTGAAAATTTTTATTTTATTTTTAATTAAAAAATTTAAATCTTAATTTAAAAAATTAAAAAAGTTTAATTTTTTTATTTCAATTTGAATTTTAAAATTTATCATTTTTTGAATTTTTATAAAATTTTCATTTTTTTAAATTTTAACTCTTTTTAAAATTTTCTTTTTCATTTTTCATTTTTATTTAATTTTTCTTATTTCTTATTTTTTCTGCTTACGTGGCATCAATTGAAAGCTTAATTCCTAAGTGACATCGATATTTTTTATTTAATTTTCTCTCTTTCTTTTTTCTTTTACACGTTTGCCTGATGTTGCAATATGCCGAGAGTAAACCCGATGTGCTAAACTTAGATGAGTAATTTTTTTTTTTTTTTTTGTGTTGTGCTTATGTTATCGAGTGAC
>JBBYHO010008714.1:1454-13571 GCA_038382025.1 Adansonia gregorii
GATGTTAAAATATAAGCACATGGAAAGTAGTATTAGACATGCCATGTTTTGGTGAGTAGCACTGTCGCAGCCTAAGGGCCTAAGGGTTCTTTGAGGTGAGATGTAAGGCCGACCTAATAAGCTAAAAAAAGCTAAGAATCGACAAATCTAAATTCTGTTATCTTAATAAGAAGAGATGTTGGTAGGCCAAACAGGTTGTGGGCAACCAACCAGTCATTCCATCTGTATGAAATGTCAGGTTGTGAAACTCTAAATGGGATCTGTCTCTGGGAGTGTTCATCCAGTTGTCTTAACTTGCAGATTGTTTGAACTGCAATAATTGATCATATGAAATAGATTTGGTAGTCTAGCAACAGCAAGATCGGAAAATTTCTAAGCTTTTAGGTTCTTTTTACTATTTACACATGATGAAAATATTCACTGAGAAAACAGATAAGAAAGACTATTCAGTAAGAATTGTAAAGTAATTTCTCTATCAAAAATGACAGCAGTGGAAGAAAAGAAGTACTGGTACGATTCAATATGCAGATAAATATTTATACACGAAATCATACATCACCTGCAGAACATCGAAGACTTTTTCTGCATTGTATTTTTTATCTGAGGCGGCACCCTTCTGCTGTAGCTTATCTGGATGTAGACACAGTAGAGCTTTTTGGTACGATCTTTTCACAGCTGGTCCTTCGATTATGTCGACAAGAGGCACGGGCTTCCAACCACTATTGGGCCAAAGAACCTAAGTATGCAACCGACGTTTAGTCCTTTAGAGATAAAGAGAAGTTCTTTGCATTTTCCTCAAAATCACAAAGGGCATATTTCTTTTAATTTGTTTCATTTGTTTAGTGATAGCATTCCGTTAAGCTTTGCCGCCTTTATTAACGGTGAGAGCTGGCCTTCCCCTCTTAAAGATGGGGGTAACACCCTCAGTGATTGTACTTGAATACAGTTGAAGCACTATAAAAATGTAATATCCTTAGCAAATTGGAAGAATGAACTGATAAATTCCAAATAACCAGCATAGTTTTTGTCCAATGTGGT
This sequence comes from Adansonia gregorii, assembly GCA_038382025.1. Lineage (NCBI taxonomy): Eukaryota > Viridiplantae > Streptophyta > Magnoliopsida > Malvales > Malvaceae > Adansonia > Adansonia gregorii. The sequence continues at coordinate 2,493 of JBBYHO010008714.1, forward strand.
TATGCCTAAAGCTTCCGAATATTTTAAGGCATTTCCCTTTATTGGAAACCATGATCAATAAGCTTCCGTCGGCGAGAGGCAACTGTGAGTTGTAAGAATTTAAAGAGCAACAGCAAATATATTACAATTAGAAAGAATGAAAATGCTGGTTTATCAACTGACCAGCATGTTTAATTAGAAGCTTGACTTTAATCTGAAAACTTTTCGTTTGAAAGTTAAATTAGGGGAGTAATTCAGTGGGAATATATTAGCGCTGGCCTACATGCTCTTGGAGATTAATACGGGAGACGGCTTTACTCGAGAAAAAAAAAAAAAAGATAATGACTGAAGTTAGATCCATTGCTACTTACATATTGTAAGGTTGACAACAGTGAACGGATATTTCCTTGTTTTCCATTTGACCATTGCTGTATTTTAGCATCAATTGCCTGCATCAAATGAAGTAGCCGGCTGAAAATGTGAAGCAAATGGGTGTTTGTGCATATGGGTATAACTGTATTTATTATAGTCTAATATTACCTTGATTTCTTCAGGATCAATGCCAAGTTCTGGCAAAATTTTCTCTTCTGGTGTCAGGTCTTCTATCTGTTCATAAGCCAAAGTGGACCAGCTCATTAGGGGTTCAGCCCAAATTATGACTTCCCTACTAACTAGTAACAAAAAATCCTACATGCTTTAACTGTTATATGAACAGATATTTGGTTTAATTTGCAGATTCTTAATATCATTTAAGTGTGTGGATTCATAATTAGGATAGAGTAATTAACTTTGGATATCAAACATTCCACAGGAAACGTACAAATTGATATGAAGCCAAAAGCATATGACTTAACTATTCCTTTCGAAATGGACAGGTCACATACCGAGAAGTTGTCCTCAAATGAATCTGCTGGATCTTCAATAATAGTCTTGGAGCCATCAGAAACTGACGCCAACAGTGTAAGTGAATAGTTAGTATCGAAGATTTGAATTCTGGAGCGTACAAATCGAAAGAAAGATCAAATGATGTAAACATCGAAAATATTTGATCTATTTAAGGCAAAGCCGAGAGAAGTAATATCAATTAAACAGGTTGGAAAAGGATAATGCATCAATTCATGTTAACTAGTGAACGATTACACCTTTGTATTTGGTTAGATAGTACCACAAGCAGATTACGCAGAATTCCATGAACATAATAATATGGGAAAAAAATGCTCATTTAGAGTGAACAAGGAAACTTGTTCATCCAACTGAGACATCTCCAAAACCGCCACGATAAATTCTTTCTTATATCTTTAATATTAGTTGTAAACTACTTAGAGACAAGTAGTAGAAGAGTAGATAAACTAACCAGAATCAGTAGCTGAGCTATTAGTGTTCTTTGCGGATGCATTGTTATACAGATGATTGGCAACACGAACATCAGGAGATGATTTCTTCTTTTGCAGATTAGGCATGTGAATTTTCTCCTCCCTTTCAGTCATACTAGGTCCATTCTCCGGCTCGATAGCATGTCCTTCCATCCGTCTAGAGCTATGACCCTCACAGACAGCGTCCGCTCTAGGTTTCGGTGAAGCATCCTGGTTGAAAATTTTAATGAACTCTTTGACCTTTCCTTTAACTCTTCCTTTTCCATTATCCCATGAGTTCCTAGGGGAACCTTTTACCCTTCTTGTACCGGCTTCCGTATTGTTGGAAGTAGCCCACTTCTTCACTTCCTGTTTCTTCATGTTTTCACCGTCTACAATTTCAGATAACTTCTTGGCACTCTTTTCGGAAATGCCTTTCCTTCCAACATTTCTAGTCATCTTATCATTGCCTGCAAATGTATAAGAAAACAGTATAAGAAACAGACCATCAGCACCAAAACATATCAAGTGGAATATGTACTTACCTTGTTCACAATCATCATCGTCATGGAAAAGCAATTTCAGAGTTTTGGGCTGAGGCTTTTTAGTTTCTTTACCAACTGCAGAAACTTGTTTCTCTCGTTTATCAGAAGAAACATTCTTATCAGTAGTTTTAAGCCTGCTTCCGATTTCTGATACAGAGTTGGGAATGTTGTCTTCCTTAATAGTTCGACCTGATTCCCCGTCTTCATTTCCTGAATCAAGAAAAGAGCCTAAAGTTTCATTTTTGTCTCGTTCTACTCTAAAAGATTTAGCATTTGCTGGCATTCTATCAGTAGCGCTGAAACTATTATTAAGCAATTCCGCTTTTGATTCCATTGCCATACTTTCACAGGCTATCCATCCATTAGCACTTGAGCACCTCTGCAGTTTATCCTTCTCTCTGAGTTTATCACTCGCCCTTAAAGGAGCGGCTAATGGTCCGCCTCCTTTGTTTTCCCATTTGTATATTGAGAAGTGAAAGCGGCTGCCATTTTTCGAGATTTCTGCACTATTGAAATCTTCCACTGCAATGCTTTTTGTTTCTGTTTCATCAAACATACCCAAGCTTGTTAACTCCTCACTGCCGCTGGATAACTCCTGAGACAAAGCACTAAAGCGAAATGATGATTGAAAATCATTTTTCACTCCCTCTTTATCTTGATTTGCTTGGCCTGAGAATCTGGACATGGGAGAACAGGCATAGTAACTTAAACCATTTGAAGAACCATCCTTGCTTTTAGATGAGGTACAAGTAAGGGAGCCAAATGGTGGGAGGTCCATTCCTTTGTTCAATTTGGCAGGAAGGCTAGGAAGTTAAAAGCAGCAAAAGTAAGCCATTGGAACATGGAATCAGACTGACCTCAAACTTGGTAAAATGGTAAACAAAATAAACTGAACAATCCTTGAACACTCAAGGAGATTTGACTTGACTCATGATTCATGAATCAACAACACATGATAAGAATCGAAAGGACATGAATAACAATAATTCAGAGACAATATAAAATACGAAGTTTTGCCCTTCTTAATGATGGGGTTTTTTAACATAGGATACGTGTCAGGATGTATAGATGCAACTGAAAACATGAAAGATCATAATACATCAGAGAGTAGAAGATTAAACATAACTAAGAAACAAGAAAATGAAAATCCGCAAGAACCCACAAATTTTTTCCTTTTTATTTGCTCTATAACAGATATAAGTACAGCATGTGGGTAAGAAGTGAGTTATGGCAGTTTCTGAACTGCAATTACTTATTCATGCATTTCTAAGCTCTTGACTTTTTCTAAAAATGAAGGCCAAAGAAAAGGGTGAAAGCAGAACCTGAATCGAGAAGGCAATGAACTACCGAAAGGTTCAGCCATTGGTGGCAACCTAGCTGGACTCGATAGCAGCGAGCCTGGTGCAAAAGGGTCCTTCATCGCATACTTCCTTGGAGAAGAACTCAAAGACTCATTCCCTCTAAAAATATCATCAAAGAAATCATTTTTCGGGTATCTTCCACGGCTCATTCCTTCTTCACCGAACACAGGTTTTTCACTTAAACCAGACCATGGATTCATTGACGCAGCAAACGTTTCATCACTTCTTCTGAATGCAGATGATAGTGAATATGAATCTGTGTTTTCACCAAAACTAGATCGTGTCTTTTGAATTGATGAACTCCGTGGCAGACCACCAAAGACATCGTTAAAGTCTATACCTGAGTTGCTATCTGGACTCTTTGGAGCAGAACTTGAGTCCATGAATGTCTTTTCAGGACTAAAGCCTAAAAGAACACTTTCTCATTGGGAAATTCTCCGCATCTTCAATGTCAGCAGAAAAGAAAAGCAACGAAAATTGGCGGGAAATAGGATAACGTTTATAAACACTCAACAGGGGTCACAGTAATTAAATGAATCAAATTGCAGAGGCAACTGAGCTTTTTTTCCGTAGATGAGGCAGACGAAGTTTCATGGAAAAGAAAAAATGATTTGATAGAGAAAGTTCAAAACAAGACACGGCGGAGTTAACAATTTGGTGTTCGATAGGTTTTGTCGAAGATTTGAAGCCACAAAAACTTAAGTGATTGTCTATTTGTATATGGATAAGGGTCTGTTTCATTTTTTGTCTGAGTCAACAAATTTCAAGAATTCATATGGCGACCGTTATTCCTGATTTTTTGTGACACAAGGTTGATTCTGAGTTCGTTTTCCGCAGAGCCATGTCAGATCCACAGCGAGTTATCATGATTTTCCTCTTCGAATCTGCCCTCTTTCTTTTTTCTTCAAGGAAAATAATGGTGATCTAGCATAGTAAGTATATCCATCTCCCAATCCAAAATCGGTTTCCAGATTACATTCGCATCAGAGCGGGAAAAGGGTCCTTCTGAGATGCTTTGTTGGATAAGTGATGATTGGACTTACGGTAAAGAGAAATGCCAAATCCAGATATAGTAAAATGACCGGCTATTGGAGACTTTGATATTAGTATAGATATGAAATTCCGTGAAAATGAAAACCGGAACTGGCATGCACAAGATTTATTTGAGGAAAAAAATACGTCAAACAAATTTGTTACGGTTGGCTAACCCTACGCTGTCTTATATTGGCAATTGTGATTTTCCACCTGAAATCCCATGCTCCCCACTCAAGCCATGGGAGACGGATTTTCACTGTGCTCAAAACCAACAGCTCGGTTACGAGCCCTTTCCACAAGTTGACAATAAACAGGCAGCTGCATCTTTATTATACTTTACATTATATTTGCAATGTCTCAGTAAAGTTAGACAACAAAAATCCAATTTTGAGGGATAATCACACAAAACACAATGTAGACAGTGCAGCAAAACTTTATCACGAAAAACAGCAAAAACCTTTAAAAAAAAATTTGTTCAGTATGCATAATACAGAACACGCGTATTAGTTAAAGTGCTTGTAAAGTTTTGACGAAAGGTTACAGAAGTAATACAAAGCAAAAATCAAATTCGACGCTTTTCCCAGAAGATAATATCAGAATAACCTACCCATATCACGTAACCTTTGCAACAAGTGAACCGGTGAGCACATTCATGGGTCAAGATGTGCTCGTCAGCAGTGTTATTCCTACTAATCAGAACCATCTGGGAAAGGATCCAAAGCGTCTTGCTTGCCGTTAACATAGAATTCTACCACTGCTTTCATTCTTCGAAGTTTATCGGGGTGGTAGTTGACGTGAACAATTACAGGCTTTAACTTCTTCAGTTTACCATCTTTCCTCACTGTTTTAAAGAGTACCTTACTGTTCATGAACATGTAAAAATCCATAGTTCTTTTGGCAGCATGAAGTCCATCATACCCAGGATGTGATGGGAAAAAGAGTACCTCATTAAAAACAGCTTGATCCCACGCGTTTTGTTGTCGAGCTAGCCGATCGGCCACACGGTCCAAAAGCTCAATTGAAGGAATTGTAGGTCTTATATAAAAGAAACCAGAGTTGTAAACCCATATTCTCATTGTATGAGCATAACGTGCCCAACCCATGGCAGGTTCATCAAAGACGTCATTGTATCCGTATGCAGTCATATTATTGTGACCATCAGTCATAGACTCTACATCAGAATCGCGATAAAGATGGTTGAATGGATTTTGTAAGTATACTATATCAACATCTGAGAGAAGGACGCTGTAACCTAGCTGCAAAAACTCCCTTAAAATGCGGAATTTCAATCCTGAGACAGCATGATTGCCTCCTGTTCTCCCAACGGCATCAATACCTGCATCCGGATCCCTCTTGTACACAGGAACATCGTTTGATTTGCAGAACTCCACAATCTGGTCATCTAAAGCCACAACTAAGTAATTAGGTATACCAACTCTCTTGATGCTAGAAAACCAAACCTCCAACATCTCTTTCACATTTGAATTGGCAACTGCAACTATAAGCTCTTTCCGAACAGCAACTTCCTCCAAGATCTTAGCCAATCTTGGGTTCACAGATTCATCAGGAACAACAGTTGGGTTAGTTCGCAGAGCTTTGACAGTACCAAAAGGTCCAGCTTTGTGCTGTTCACCCAACACCAAAAACTGCTTCTGTGCATGATCCTTTCCTTGTTCAGCCAGTTGCAGCTTTTCTCTCAAATCCCTGACTTGCTTCTTCAATTCAGAGTTCTTCTCTGACAGTGATACAATATCAGATTTCAGCATCTTAATGCGCTCTGAAGATTCACATGACGAAGAACCAATCTAAAAAATAACAGAGAAAAGCAACAGTATACACATCAAACAACCAATAACAATGAAAAACATGAATATACATACAAACTCTGCAATAATGTTTGGATATCCCACGATGCTAAGAAAGTTCGTAGTCCCTTACAAATCATTATCAAGTGCATGTCATAAAATTATATCACAAAACTAGCAATTTGAGTTATCAAGTGCACGTCATAAAATTTATATTACAAAACTAACAATTTGAATTAGCCATTTTACGCAAGAAAAGATTGATCAACCTAAGCTCCATCAAGCCAAAATATCAAACAATAGATAGGAGAATAAAGCCTAAAAGGGATGGACCATTGCCAAGAAAAATGGAAGCCAACTATTGCAAGTAAATGTCTAAAATATGGGTTAGAAAACGTCCTATTATTATTTTGTGCCAATGTGTAGAAACAGAGCTAATTAAATCAATTTCGCTCGACCAAGGATCTGATAAGGCTTTGTTAGGTCTCTAAATAAAATAGTACCATACAAGTCTGTTTTTGTTTCGTAATTGCTTCAAATTCCTTTCCCTTGTATCCTAAAACAGAAGGTTTAGACGTAAATTTCCTACTAAGAGATCAAGTTAATTTAAATCATTTGTTGTTCTTGAAGACCCAGATCTTCTAAACAAATCCGCTCCGGCTCTAGAAAGACTCATTAATCCCAAAGTCAACTCAACCCATTCAGACTTTCCTCGTTAACAAGAAAATATTAAGATTAATAAGCATTAAAAGAAACATTAACCAATGAAATTTCACGAAAGAAAAACTAAAACTAATTTTGGGGTTTATAGAAAAATAAGAGGTGAACCTGGAAATTCGACTTGCCGATTCGACGATTTTGCACAGAGGCGGTGGTGTTGATGAGGCCGTGAGGGAAAAAGAAAGCGATGACACATCCAAGAAGAACTCCGATCACAATGGCTATAGCAATTCGAGATCCACGAAGGGACTGCCCTTTGTCCCTACGACCTGCCATCCTCCTTCCTACTCAGTCCAACAATGAAAACAAAGCAACAAAAGAGAACAACAAAGAGAGAGATACGAAGAAGTGAAAAAGGCTTCTCCTTTAGGTTTGGCAGTTCTAAGCTACCCTCTTTTGGCTTTTGGTCTATAACTCCTAACCTTAGACTGATATGGAAAGAGACTAGTCGTCGCTGAGAAGTACTCTTTTTTTGGTCTTTCAGCAAGGAACATTAAGGAGGTCAGATTTGGTGCTTCGCAACCATTAATTTATTGAGAAAGATGGAATCAGATCCTTGGTTTTCCATAAGACTTCAGACTGATTTGATAAAGGAAATAGATCGGACGGTTTATTAAGAGCCATTGACTTCCATACTGTAACGAGCGTATCGAAGTACCTGGATCCAAATTGGCAGCCTTTCTTTAAGTTATTTTTTCCTAATTTTTTATTTTTGGGTAAATTTTTAGTACGTATTATACAATAATTGCCAGTGAGGCCAAATGCCCATTAATAAAACAATAAACAAAGACTTGCCCTGCCACAAAACACCAGTGGATCGACGATCTACCCTTGCATATTATTTTTTTGTTAGTTTCATTTCATATATAATAATATTATACTAACGAAATACTAATATTTACAATAATGATTGTGGTTTGAACATGGAGAGCATCATCTTACTCACTTACGAACATTAAGGAAGAATGTGACCAGAAGATATGAAAAATACATCGAAAAGAGATGGCACTTCGTTGCTTGCTCAAAAACGAGGCATCCCCCAGAGTTGAACTGTTAACCATAAAGTATTGTAAAATCAGATTGTCAAACTTTAATTTAGTTGATATATATAATCATTCTTAAAAGATAACATCTAATAAGTTTAAAATTTAAATCCGAACATCTTTAATTTTTTTTTTTTATCTCCAAATCACGGCTTTTTTTTTTAACCAAAAATCCAAATTAGTTAAACAGGGTTCATTAACTTCTTAATAAATCAACAGCCTCATGAGTCATGAAGACTTGTTCTCCTGCATGAATAAGAATTAATAGATATTAGCATCCTTCGAGGATGTGATGAAACGATCATTAACAGTTTAAAAAATAATCAAGATTATTTATCACAACTCATTTGAATGGACTCTGAAAAGTAACATAAATGAACTTTATTCATTCCTCTTTATTTACTCATTTTGGTTCCTTAAAAGCGATTAAAAGAATTAAGAGCAAGCGGAAGAGAGACAGAAGCATACTTCCTCGGAGCTAGCAACATATGACACAACAACAGTGATGTCATCAAGCTTTCCACCATAATAACGAAACCCGGCGTCCTGAGCGGCAGTTGAGAAAGGTGTTTGTCGGTTTCTATCCTGTGCTCGTTGTCGTGCCAATGCTGCTATTTTCTGAGCAGTCACTTGAGGCCCCAAACCAGCTCTCACTGCATGAACCACCACCGCAGTAATTTCGTTATTGTACAAATTATCAAACAGTCCGTCTGTGCCGGCAATGATAACATCTCCTAAAGCGACAGCAACTGAAAAGACCTGATTTGGGTAGAGGATTCAGATCATTTAGATATTTCGTTATCAATCAAATCAACTAAAGCCTCGCATGCAATGAGCAAGCTGGAAAATTCTTGTTTAAGACAACGAGAGAGGAAAATAAAAGGTTCAAAGTTGCAACAGGTATCAAAACTTGTAAATTAATGCTTAAAAAATAATATGATTGACATATCAGTTATCAAGAAATATAAATGCGTATCGTCCCCCATTTAAATATTTACGTTATTAGCCGCAGAAAACATTCAGCACAAGCAAACATAAATAGGAAAACGGACATTTTTCTCATAAGATTACACAATCAAAATTTCATTATTCATGAAGTCAAAACAAGAGAGCTTTTCCAGGAATATAAGCACAAGAGGAACATGTGTAACCACCTGACCAGAACTAGGTAAATCACCATTATTTCCACTCTCAAGTTGATATGTGAAGTTAAAATCATGCTGCTGCACAGGGGATCTAACTATAGTGCATCCATCTCGAATCACCATAAAACCACTGTCCCCCAAGTTGATAGCATGAAGACCCTGCAGCGAAAATTAAAACAAGTTAATATACCATCCAGCAAGCAACTTCATCCAGTTATCCCAGAAGAAGGTAATTTGTGCAAGTTTGGTGAAGAGGAAGGTAGATTAATACACAAAGCCTCACTTCCGATTTCAAATCCAGACTTTTCCCCCTCTTAAGGACATATGCCGGGACAACTTCCAGACATTGCCCATTTCAGGCCATTATTCACATAAAGGATGAAATCACTTACAAATTCATTTGGACAAAGACATCCCAATTGCAGGTCATTAATTCATCAGTTCATGTTAAGTACAGAAATCAGTATTTTGGTTTAGATGAGTGAACTTGTGTTCCAAATAATTATTACAGGAAAAAACTACTCATCTTGGAACCAGAACACCGGATATGATTGGCAAGACCAGAGCAGAAATGGCTTACCTGGTCTGTGAGTGCTATGATGCAGGCTGTTGAGGAACCTTCAGCTTTGGTGCTAGAGTGAGCTTTCTCTAAGACTCTTGTGGGGTCAATTGAACCCTTGGGCTCCTCTTGGATAGCGTTTACAGAGTTAGACATGAGTTCCCTAGAATACTGCCCTGCATGAACACCCACATCTGCCCAGCCTCCGACCCCATCTGCTACACCTATTGCTTGTTCATCCACGCATATGAAATGAGCATCCTCTCCTCCAATATCTTCTTTTTCAGGATGGGGAAGATAGCATGATCCTGAAAGCAGTTTCAGAGTTTTGCCAGCAGAAATATTCCTGTAATGATTGTCAAGAACAGCATAAATATAAATTGCATAAGATATCATTATGATTTAGTAAAAGAAAATTGCAAGTTGCAAAGTGAACATACTCTTCTGATGATATGGAAGAATTGGCAACCTGTTCTTCAGGTCCAGAATTATCAAAGGAAACATCAGGGTTCATCCTGGCTGATAAACAAGAAGCCAATGAACTATGGAAAGCCCTTGAACCTGATCCTGACGAAGGATTAATGTTGCACCATCTTTTTCCAACATTATACGCGAAATATCCATAAATTGGAGAATTAATAGGTTTCTCAGGGTTTTCCCAACTCATTCCAGCTTTAGCGCAGCTATTCAGACTTCTATTGCTATAAAAGATGTCAGCAGTACTTGTTGGCAATGAAAGGTGCTCGTGCTTTAACTTTAATGTGTCAACAAGACATCCACCAGTTACAATTCTAGACAGAGAAGCAGCCATAGATTTACATTGAAGTTTGCTCACTGATGCTGGTATTTGAGTGGCGTCAGCAAGAGCACAATCAATATGATACCCGCAAGCCTGCAAGGCAGGGCCCGAAATAGATGGAACAGAAATTTTTTGAGAAAATGCACCAAGAACGGAGTTCTTTCTTCGGTTAGCCAAGAGAGATTCAGATATTGCATCCAAAAAGTTCCCTGTTTCAAGAAGTCCTTGCAATTCCGCAAACCCTGAAAATCTTAAAGAATGAAAAAACTTACAATTGCCAAACCCTAGCTTCCCTTTTCCAATCAGAACTTCCATCGAATCTTGAAGCCCGCATTCCGTGCTCTGCATTCCATTCTGAAGAGCACTCCTCAGTCTCCAAAAACAAGTAGATGGCATCTTCTCTTCTTAAGAAGGTAATTTGGGTTGGAAGCAGTCTATTACAGATAACAGTCGCTACTATATGCAGAAGAAAATCTCATAACTTTTTAACACATCTAAACCTTAGATTACTAAAAAGATAGATAATTGATCAACATAATTCCTGATCTCCCTTCGAAAAATAGCAAGACTTAAGAAACCTGAAACGATAGAACAAAAGTTTGCAGATAAATTGACAGACCAACTAAATAATAAACAAATAGACAAAAAAAGAAAGAAAGATAACACTATAAATATCAAGAATATGAAATTAAACAAAACAGAGCAAATTACTGATATTGAAGTTTAACTAAGCTTA
>JBBYHO010008754.1:0-13567 GCA_038382025.1 Adansonia gregorii
TATATTTTATTTAAATTTAATTATAAAATATGTAAATATTAATATAAAAATAACTTTTTAATATTATGAACAATGATATCGACTAAGACAAATTCGGCCCTGAGCTTAGAATTCAAAAATTTTTCGAGCCATGCATAAACTCATAGAACTGAACTAAGATTTTTTTCGGCTAGACGAGGCCAAAATCGTGCCGAGCTTAGAATTTGAAATTACGTAAAAGTAATTACATTTAACATAAAATAAAAAAAATGATGTAAACTATACTCAAATCCAAACCCGACCTGAATCCAAACCCGAACCCAAATTGGCCCGAACCTAGATTAGCCCAAACCCGAATGAGCCCAAATCTGAATAAACTCGAATCCGAAAAAATTTAAATTCAAACAAACTCAAATTCAAATTAATTTAAACTCAAAAAAATTTAAACCTAAAATAATCCATCGCGAACCCGTCCAATTTTCACCCTACAACCAAAGGCGAAGACTATTAATAGGACAAGTCCACTGACGCAAGACGTGAAATAAGCAATTCTTTTAAATATAGCTTTGAGAAAGAAGTGACATAAAGCAAAACTGAAAGCAAGAAAACACAGACAACAATTTAAAAATATCGGGATATTCGTAGGTTCATGTGTGGGGTCACTGCTGGCTCCAAGGATTTTCCTAGTGAACAGAATTTATCCGGTGATGACAACCCCAATCATAAGTTGCTGACAATGTTACCAGCATTGAAATATCTTAGGGAGATATATAGATTTTGCTGAGAATTTTGCACATTTTTGTAATTACCGATTCAACATACTAAACTGTGCCGTTGGAACACCCCCCCCCCGCCCAAAATCTAAAAAACTTTTTCATGGATCATAATGTAAAAAGAAGATATACCACTTTTTCTAGATTCAAGGTCGATAATCATATTCATAGATTTTATTATTTATGGGGTTACTGATTGCCCTTTCGCAGTTAACAGCGTGGCAAATATCTCCCATCCAATTTCACATTGGGATCATAGGTTACACTGGAAAAAAAAAATTGCTTGGACAAGGCTACCGGGATGCTCATCTCATAGTCATCTTCGACAGACCATGCAAGAATTTATTTAGGTAAAAGAGGAACCATTGAATATTCTCCTTGTGCTGCGATTTTTTTATGGAACCATTCCTAATGCCATTCATTTCATATATTCCGACACCATCAAGAGGAATATCATGAATTTTAGATACAGGTCTCCGAACTAAACAAAGTTACTATTCTATTCCATTAAGAACAACTTTGGAAGGTTATACTCCACTGACAGACGGGTCTACAAAATTAAAACAGATTTCTCAGGACGTCCAAGATATTAAATTAGCCCACTCATCCTGATGTATACATTTTAATCTGCAGTTTTTACAGGCTCATTCCAATGAAATGCTTATAAAGAAACTTAGCGAATAGGTCCAACCTGACCCATAGCAAGCTAAATATATACAAAGACTCTAAGAGACCAAATTATTATGCTTCTGATACAAAATTTTCCCCAGACAGCACCCCTACAAGAAGCTAGAAGCACTTCCACACTGACCCAAACAGTAACTTATTCACAGAGAAAAGAAAAAGTTCCAATAGCATTTTGGGTGAATGGATTGTGGCTTGTTCGCTGTTCCCTATGACGATTCTTATATTCTGAAGCCCAAACTTCGGGAAGTATGTTAACGAGCACTTCCCTGGAGATTGTTGTTGGGATTTGATGGTGGTGCGTTCATTTCGAGAACCGATTTGAATAAGCAGAATGTCTCCGTAGGAGGCTGATCCCAAGCCGAAAACATGATTCTGGACTCTGTAAGCCATCTGAGAATGAAGAGTGGCTTGAGTAAGGCCTGGATCCGTCGGGGCTCCAACGATCTGGATTTCAACCAGAAAGGCAGTGGGCAAAGTTTTGGCTTTCAAGGACATGGTAAATTTTGGGATGCAGAGTCACAAGCACTGTGCCGGAGCTGAGTGTCGTCTCGACTATCCCCAAACAAGCATGCTGGTAATTTTTGAGTCTAGAATCAAGCATGGCGATTCTGGTGGCTAATGGGAGCCTCTTCTGTTGTGGAAAGTTAAAGCCAATCGAATCGCTCCAAGATGAAGATGAGTGTAGTTTGGTGGAAACTGAGACGGGATTTCGAGAGTGATAAACTCCTCTTGTTCTCTGGAGGGTATTGGATGTTCCTGAAACCCAGTTACTACCACAGATTCCTTGGGTTTTTTAGATGGATTAAGAAGTGTTCTTAAAGATTTGAAGAAGGAAGCGGAACGTTGAGTAAGAGCCTTGCAAATATTTATATCAGGAAGTTGAATATCCTGGATTTTCCGATTTTCTGCTATGTGAACTAACTCAGACTGATATTGCAACCTATAACTTCTAGGTATTTTCAGAGTAGGAGGAGCTATGGAGAAGAAATTTTCTGAAGTAGAACTAGAGGTTTCTGTGTTTTGCACTGCCATAAGTGCAGTTTTATACATTCTCAAATAGATTAATCCAAGAAGGAATGCCAGAAGACTTAAAATGAGTTACATCGTTTAGACCCCCCTGGCATGGTGATCAACAGTCGACACGTGCCTGTAATGACCTTTGGTACAATGAAGGTGAGTTTAGAATGCCATGAAAAAGGAAAAGAGAAGAAAATCCTACGCTGTTCGTCAGTTCTTACTTTTCTATTCGGTGAAGGCTCCTCCTTATATATTTTGAGTGACGGATGAACAGGATGGTCCAGTTTTTTTCTTGCCCGACCCAATGTCCATGAACATATCTGAAAAACGCTCTAAATTCAATTTTACTCAAAAAGACTTCTACCCTTTCGTTAGTTGAGTCTGATTCCAAAAGGAAAATACGCTCCAACCTGACCCGCCCTCGAAAGTTTCTGCTTTGTGTTATATTAATTTTTATAAGATCAAATCAAATTCTTGTGATGAAAATTTTGTAAAAATTAAGAAAGGTTAACATAAATATATAGATATAAAATTATAAGAAAATATTTCACCTCCAACACAACCCTAAAACTTGCAATGAAAAACACATAAAGAAAAGAAAACTATTACGGTAATGACTTCCGCCGTTGCAAAACGACAATGAACCTAATCTTCTAAGAATACAAGACAGCATTGATAACAAAAAAGTTGACATAGAGCAACAAGAAGTAAGAAAAACACAATGACGTCGTTCATGCATATACGGTCCAGCTTTACTTATTTGGAGACTGACTCCAGACTTGGAGATAGGTTCATGTTTAAGACTCGCAGTTCACGCTGGGTAAAAAGATTTTCGGATTGAACATCCACCATTGCAGCATCACAAAACAATGAGGTCGCCAATCATATGACACAACTAAATTTTGATGCAAATTTAACGACGACAATTTAGAAGCGAATAGTTGAACTTAAATAGAGTTCCAACACCAGACTGGGATAAAAAAAAAAAAAAAGAGAATTAAGCACATATTGTGTCACTGTCGAAAAAGTCACATAATTCCGTAGCTAAAACATGCAAAACATTCTATGAAATCAGAACACACCAATAGTAGCTCAGCTCTCAGTTTGCCCCGTCAGCCTCCCAATGGTACTCCTCACCGCGGCGGCGCTAGCAGTGCTGTTAAATTAACAAGTGCAGCAACTAGTGAGTTACTTGAACACCAATGTGATTTTTTCATGTTTCATAGACATGTATATTGGTAAACTGGTTACAACAATAGTTTCTGAACTTTTACGGCTAGACAAGTACAAGAACTACGATTTCGGAAGATGCCCTAGACTTCATTGCTGTGGACAACCTTATCTTCCAGTTGGTCAATCAGATATCCCTCGTTCAAGCACCGTAAAAATATATGCCCTAGATGTCAGGATATTTCCTACTCCGGGTCCAAGTATCAAGGCAGTATCCTTCTGGCCATTGAACTTGTTTGCAACATGTTGCATGCTTTGTTTGGGGAGATAACATGCATCTCATGAAGAGGCTTTCCTTCTGCCACTTTTATGCATTTATGACATCCGTCTATCATTTTGGACAAATTCCTTACTGTTCCTGCATTGGGATCTTAAGTTTCGTCACTCAGCATCTTGCAAACTTGTGTGGAACAACTTGTTTTTTTGGCCGTAGAACTCAAAACTTTGACCAGCCATTTAGGAGGACTACTTAAGGTTTCATTTTTTTCATTAAAAGAAAAATGATAACTAAACAGAGCTTAATAATTTACTAAAAGAAAAAAGAAAATTGGATATCAAAAATGCTGTCTGAGGTATGGTCGTAAAGCTGAAGGATATGTTTCCTGTCAAAGTACCCATAAGACAGAGTGTGTGTTGGTGGGGTTCCATTCTCAGTGTTTAGGTTATTTTCTCCAAATCCCCTTGGAGTTGGAGAACAATTTTTTATTATTATTCAAAGGACCCAATATGATGATCATAACTTCATAAGGATAGAGAATCTATCGGAACAAATTCAATCTTTGATAAATGAGGTGAATATCAGCTGATACATCAAAGTTTAGGTCACGTGAAGGTCCTGCTATATTATTGTCATGTGATCAATGTTTATATTTCCAATATTTATGCCTTGTAACGTTCTGCTTTGACATGTAATCAGTTTACCTCTATTCTGTCTAGACATTGACGGAGCCTATTTTGGGACCACATTTCCAAACCTGTTCCTGATGACATACGGGCACCTGAAGCCACAAAAGGCATCTGAAAGCTATGTTCCAAGAGTATTTGGGTGCAAGATACACATGCCATAATACCGGAATTGAAGCTTTCTTGAGGGTAATAATTCCTGCGAGTTTGTATCATCTTCGATTTGGAAGTAGAGCTTTTAAGAGGTCAGGTATAGTTCCGTAGTCTTTCTGAGTAATCATGTTTTTAGTTCTTTTTTTATATGTTCTAGAAGAATTACTACTAACATAAAAGCATATAAACAAGCAGCAAATATTAACTTTCAATTTAGCAGCCTTTCCTGTGGGTTTCTTCATCCGAATTTTTTCTCGGTAGAGCAACATTTAAATTGCAATATAGCTGCTATACTTTGTTCTTTTATCAGTGTTTGCTGTGTACTGCCTTTTACTCTCAGTGTATCATAAGTTAACCATGATGCATGCAACCAACTGAATTGCTTGCCTAAAAGGTATTGGCTTTTCATACCTTCCCTTTTTTTTTTCTTTTTTTTTTCATTACATCTCTCGTATTTTTCTTTAGATATACCAAAAATAACTAAGCTTCTTTTATAATATAATCAAATATGCTTTTGTATTTTGTTTGAACTTGATTCATTTTTGTAACAATCTTCATAGGTACTTTCCGATAATTGTACTCTCAAAATTACTTCTACAATCTTTGATTGACAGTAGAAGGAAACTCTTTTAGGAATTAGGTTAACTTGTATAAGTAATTACAAATAAGACTAAAATATGTGATTAATCTCATGCAGAGTTGGCAACTTGAAGGCTGTTTTTTTTAGATGTTAAGGAGAACAAGAAAAGAGCAGTAGAAGCAGATGAAGGAGGAGTTTTCTGTGTTTTGAAGTACAATGGGTAGATTTAATAACTTTAAATAAAATATAATTACATAACATGAATATTATAAAAAATAATTAAAATATAATATAAAAAAATAATACATTGTGTAAAAGTAAATGTAAGATAATCTCTATTCAAATGGCTTAATCCAACGTATGCTTACCTTCTTACGTTCCTCTTCGGTTCTCGTTTCGTTTTTTTTGTTTCTTCGTAGGAAGCTCCCTTCGGATGCAAGCAAAGGAAAAAGTATTAATAGGACAAGTCCACTGACGCAAAACGTCAGAGAAGCTATTCTTTTAAAGAGATAGCTTTGACGAAAAGTTGACATAAAGCTAACTGAAAGCAAGAGAACACTCTGATAAAAGAGCACTGAAAAGACAACACTTTATAAACATCGATGTACTCGTAGGTTCGTGTTGGGGTCACTGATGGTTCCAAGGATTTTCGTAGTGAACAGAATTTATCCAGTGATCAAAACCCATTCATAAGTTCTTGTTGAAAAATAGTAGAAAATCTTAGTAGGATAATATGGATTTTGCTGAGAATTTTTAACATATTTCTAATTGCTGATTCAACATAATACTTAACTATGTGAAACTGGAAACCCCGCAAAATCTGAAGAATTTGTCCATGGATAATAATGTAAAATGAAGATAGTCCACATTTTGGAATGATGATCAATAATCATATTCATGGGTTTTATCATTTATGGAGTTACTGATTCTGAAAAAAGAAAGTCTGGGTTCTTGCTAACAGCATGGCATATATCTCCCCCATAAAGAACTTCTTCGTTTCCTTTAGCACCTTTGTCACCTCCATTACGTTGCCATGGAGAAAAGTCTTTGACAATCTCAGAACCCTATGAAATTTTCAAAACTTAGTTGAATGGTTCCATCCCCTTTCATGTTGGGATCATAGATTGAAACTTGAAAGTTTACAAAATTAAAAAAAAAAAAAAGAAGTTGCTTGGAGAAGGCCACTGGCAAGCTCATATCATAATCATCTTTCACAGAAAGCAACTAGATCATGTTTAAAGGGACCATTGAATATTTCCTTATGCTGCGATTCATTTATGGAACCAATCCCTATTGCATTCATGTCAGAGTGTCTGACCATTAAGAGAAATATCCTGCATTTCAAAAAAAGATCTTTTAACTAAACAGAATTACTCCTTCGCTCCAATTGTCTGGCTTTCGGCCTCCATTCCATGGAAAACAACCTTGGGAAGGTTAGCCTCCTAAAATACGCCAGTCAACTACATAGAAAAACGGGTCTATAAATTGAAAACAGATTCTCAGAGCATCAAAGATATTAAATTAACCCACTCATCCTAATTTACATGTTTTAATCTGCAGTTTTTACAGGCTAAATCCCATGGAATCCTTAATAATAAAAAAAACTTACTCGACACGTGCAACGAGATCCATAACAAGCTAAATACATGCAAAGACTCTAGGAACCCAAATTATGCATTTTGTACAAAATTTTCCCCAGACAGGCCTCTAGAAGAAGCTAGAAGCACTTTCGCACTGACCCGACATTAACTTATCTGCTTACTCACGAATCAGTCTGCAAATAGAAAACGTGGATGCATGCATTGCGTGGGAAAAGATATTGAGCTTGGCTGTCACTTTTAGCGGTTAAATCTGATGGTAACAGTTCCATCAGCATTTCGGATTAATGGAGTTTGGCTCGCTTGCTGTTCCCTACGACGACTCTCGAAATTTGAAACCCAAACTTCAGGAAGTATGGAAACAAATTCTTCCCTGGAGATAGTTGTTGGGATGTGGATGGTGCTGGGTGCATTTTGGGAGTCGATTTGAATGAGCGGAATGTCTCCATAAGAGGCTAGTCCCAAGCCAAAAACATGATCCTGGACTCTGTAAGCCATCTGAGAATGAAGAGTGGCTTGAATAAGGCCAGGATCCATCGGGGCTCCAACAACCTGGATTTGAACCAGAAAGGCAGTGGAACTAGTTTTATCTTCCAAGGAGATAGTAAAATTAGGATACAGAGTCACAACCACTGTCCCAGCGTTGAGTGTTGTCTCGACAATCCCCAAACAAGCATGCTGGTAATTTTTGAATCTAGAATCAAGCAAGGCGATTCTGGAGGCTACTGGGAGCCCTTTTTTGTTATGAAAAGTTAAAGCCAATCGAATTGCTCCAACATGAATATAAGTGTAGTTTGTGAGAAAGTTGGTCGGGATTTTGAGAGTGATGAACCGCACTTGATTCCCAGAAGGTATTGGATGTTCCTGCAACCCTGTGACTACGACAGATTCCTTGGGTTTTTCAGTATGTTTAAAAAAGGTTTTTACAGATTTGAAAAAGGAAGTAGAAGGTTTAGTAAGAGCCTTGTAAAGATTTATGTCAGGAAGTTGAATATCCTGGATTTTCTGATTTTCAGGTATGTAAGCAAACTCGTATTGATATGGCAACCTGAGGCCTTTAGATTTTTTCAGAGTAGGAGGAGCTATGGAGAAGAAAGTTTTTGAAGTAGAATCAGATGAAGAAGAATTTTCTGAGTTTTGCAGGGCCATAATTGCAGTTTTAATATCTTCTCAGATAGCTTAATCAAAGCAGACTTACATCCCTTAGAGCCCTCCTGGAATGGTGATCGACAGTCGACGCCTGCCTGTAATGAACTTGCCTACTATACTTTCTCTAAAACGAAGGTGAGTTTAGAAAGCCATGAAAATTTTTTTTTTCCTAAATGCCTTTCCAGCAAAGCTCAATTCTTATAGATAGTTTGACGGATACATCACGCAAAGAAAAATACTATTACCATGACCTTTGTTTAGTGCTGCTTTTATCAGAAATTTTGAGAGCCAAAGCACCGTCCCCCGCAAATAAAATATTAAATGATTAAAAAAAATTACTTTAAGAACGACAACCAAAGCCAAAAAATAAAATAAAATAAAATAAAATCCAAAAACAAAAATTTTAAGTTTGAAAATTATCTTTTAAATAAAAAAATTTAATATTTTCATATTTTTTATATTTTTATTATTTTAAATATATTTATATTTTAATATTTAAATTTTTCACAAAAATTATTTTTACAGCCATACTTAACACCTAAGTTTCTAAATTATTTTTTTTATCATTTTTCTTTGCAGCTCGCATCAATAATAAACTAGCCACTATTCCGCCGACGCAAAACGACAAACAAGCTAATCTTTTGAGAAAACAGGGCAGCATTGATAAAGTAGCATGCATAAAACAACAAAAAGTGAGAAAAACAGAATGATGTTGTTCATGCACAGGGGCCAGCTTACTTATTTGGGGTTGACTCGAGACTTGGAGATACGTTCATGTTCATCACTCAGTTCATGCCACGGCCACTTCTGTAATTCTATTAAGATTTTTCGGATTGAACATCCACCATTGCACCAGCATAAAACAATTAAGTCACCAATCATATGACCGCTACTTAATTTGATGCAAATTAACAAGTCATTTTAGAAGCAAATAATTGCACTTAAATAAAGTTCCGACACCAGAACTCAGATATAAAAAATGAGAACTAAGCACATAGTGCATCATTGTCAAAAAAAGATCTCAATAAGTCTCTTGCAGCTAAAACATGCAAAACATCAATCTATGGAAGTAGAATACACCAATGGTGGCTCAGCTCTCTGTTTGCTCCCTCAGCCTCCTAATAGTACTCCTCACTGTTACAGCGCTAGCAGTGCTGTTAAATTAACAAATGCAGCAACTAGTTAGTTACTTGGACATCCAAAGAAAATAAATTGAAGTGCGGTGGGGCACAATATGGCTATGTTACTTAGGCTTAGGTCGAGTGTAAGTGTTAGGCATGCATATGCACCCGATACAAGTATAATCAATTATTTTTAAGATTTTCATATATTTTAAAGGTGATCAATCCAGATGCTAACACTTAAAAAAAAAAAAGTCGGAGTACTAACGTGGGTCCTTACTTCAGCGTATAAGCACCGCCCGCTTTGACTTTGCCGCAATCCTTGCAGCCCCAGATTCCAACAGCTTTTCTCTTCACCGCATACTGTGGTAACAGAGTTTATTAGAACACATAAATGCTACTCAAACAAAGAAGTGCAATTGATGAAGAAAATTTTTCTTTAAGCTAGATAAAGAAAAGCATCGAAAGAACAGCAAAACAAAAAAGCCTCAGTAACTATAGGATCAAACGGATAATCAGAAGCATCCAACCTTTCCACAGAACTCGCAGAAGTACTTGCTGTGTTGGCTAACCTCCATTTTCTTAATTTGCTTCCTCAAACTGGCACCATAACGGGTACCTTTGTTAAGAAGAGAAACAATGAATCAGAAACTTTGGACATTTTAAAGAGACAAAATCCCATTATAATTTGAATTAACTCGAGTCTATATCTATTACAATTAATAAAAAAACAAGAAATCAATTTGGATAAAACTTGGAATGGCAATAACTTCCAGCTCGATCAAACCATATGGCTCCTGAACATTACTGATCTTTCCAATACTATGAATACTTTCTATTAGAACATATGTAAGACTTCATAAAATTTCCCTACCATATTTTCCGACAATTCCGGCCTTCTTCGTTCTCTTTGTCTGCATCATCAGAGAAAGAACGGAGTTAACTAATTACACCCAGAAAAAACATAAAAAAATTAACACAAAATCACGCCCACATTGCTTTTTCGATCTCTATTCTCCACAAAACCACAATAAGAGGCTATAAACTAAAGCAATCCTAAAAGATATCAATTTAATTCCTTTCCTACCATATTAGCCTTTTGATAAGGAATAAAAAATACATAAATAAAGACCACTTACGTATAATCAACTAACTTTATTAACCCAAATTTTGTTATATGATTGTTTTAACTTTCTATGTGATTTCCTTTTGCTTCTTCGTTGGAATAAGAAATGAAAATTTGAAGAGAAAACATGACGGTTGACGACGTATCTGATCCCTTCAACCACCAACAACATAACTAGAAGACAAATTCTATTTAGCTATAAAAGAAGTTACACATCATCTTCAACTTCTTATTTAGCTGACCAACTACTTGGAGACAACCATTAGAGAATGCATTTTCTCAGGAAACAAACACATCTACAAATATACACAACTTTACCAACATAGAAAGAAGATAATACCATTGTTCTTTGATTGGAAGGACCTCTGACTTGTCCGGTTTCTGGAAGTGAGAAGCGGCGGGCTCGTTGAGAGAAGGCAACTAAAATCAAAGACGGATTTAGGGTTTATCCTGCTGGGCTTTTGTAGAAACTTGAAAATGGACAAGAATTTGATGTTTAGGCCCATTTGTAATTCCAAATGAAGTTCAAGGCCCAAATGCGGTTGATCCTTCCTTGCCTATCCTGCGATATGACCCATGATTGTGGATCTTATAAATCATAAACAAGGATCGAAATAGCTTTGTAGCCATTCAATCACCAACGATTTTTGTCATCTATATTTCGTTTAAAATTTTTAAAATTTTTTTATAATTAAAATCACAATATTGTGAAATATTTCATATTTAAACTAAAATTTTGACACACCCACGATGAAAAATTTACTTTTAATTTGATTTTTGAGATAAATAATTAATAAAAATTGATTTGTTTTCAAAGTGATAATTTTTTATGTAAAATTTGTGTTTTCCAGTAAAACTATTTTTTTTTAGTAAAAAATGGCTATTTAAATATTATCTTAAATGAAAAAGCAAAAAATTATTTAATTTTGTATTTATTTTAATACTTTATTTAAAATTTTTATAATATTTTTAACTGAATTAATATCACTCGATTCATGATATAAAATTTAATTTTATTAGTAGAGATTTGTGGTGAACTAATATAAATTCATAGAAAAAACTCGGTTGAATTTGTTGGGATAAGATGGACGACAAAGGCTTGTAGTAATGTTAAATTTTATTTTCTTAATTTCTTGCAATAGAAATATTAAATGCTTACTTTATTTTTTTTATTAAGTTCAAATTCTTGTTTGAGTAACTAAAATATGTTGGACCAAGTGCTTTTTACCCAAGATTTTGATTTTGATATTGTAAATGAAAAAAATAAACATTAAAACATTTTTATTTTTATTTTGAATTTGACTTAACTCGATTAACATCAATAAGTTTCATAAGTAAATTATAAATATTTTGAAATTAAACGATTAAAATAAAATATAATAAAAATTAAAAATTTTATTTTTTAATTAAATTTATTTTAAAATTTTATAATATTACGTTAATAATATCAAATAATATGATAATATAAAGTATCACATCTAACAAATTAGCGACATAAGCATGCCTTTTAGTCTCTAACAATTAAATGACTGAAAATAATTCCATAGATGCTAATAATGAAATTGCAACGCTAGTCGAATGATTAAAAATGAATATCACCTAAAGCTGGGTGACTAAAACCTGATATTTTACCCTAACAATTTTATCATGAATTGAAATCTCGATCCAACGGACAAGATTATATGATCATACCCTATAACCGCTATTCTAAAATACATAGGAAGAAAAAGCGTGTATGGTGGACACCGAGTCCGTAATGTCCGTTTAAACGGCCTAAATTCTCGGAGATATTTTAAAACCTTCAACCCTCGGAGCCGAAACCCCTCCCAAAACGGCCAAACGAAGCCAGAAAAAGGAAAATAAAAAAGAATTCTAAAAAACCTTTATATATATATATATTTATATATATATATAAGAATCCAAACCTTTGTTTAAGCTCTTGGAGATCGGAACGGAGGCAATCGTGTTAAAATTTTATAGAACATTTACTTTTTTCTTTTTGTCTTCCACGATTCATTCCAAAAAACAAAAAGGGAAGCCTTCACATTGCTGATTGGATTTTGGATGTCGTTGTTTTTTTTTTTTTTGGCATGTCGATTTGGTCCGCATTTGAGATCTTACGCTTTTTTTTGGGGAAGATTGATGTTGTTTGCTTTTCGATCGGAAATTAAAGGTCCTCCTAAATTTTTCTGATCTTATTTAGTTTTTCCAAGAATTTACGATCCATTGGCTTGGCATTTTAGGGATCTGATCTAATCCGGATTTTGAATCTGCTGTTTTGGTATTTTGTTGAATCGTCATTTCTGTCGATAAAGTGCTAAAAGAACCAAATTTGTGCTTTATGTATTCTCTGAGAATTCATTTAATGCGTGAAGACTGAATTAAAATTGAGAGAGACGATAGCCGGTTACGCCTTAGGATTGAAAGATGGATCCTTTAGCTGCTGTCAGCGAAGAGCTAACGGAGATCGACGGGCAAATCGCTGACATTTTTCGAGCTTTGTCGTAAGAATTTAATTTCTGATTTTTTTAAAAAAAAATTGTTTATGCGATGACAATGTAGACTTCAATCAGATTGTTCTGGTATAAACAGTGCTTTTTGCTATTTCATTGCCTTAGAAAAACTGATTTTTTTTTTTTATCAAAAATGTAATCTTATCATCACTTTGTGAATCCATTGGAAGTGACTTGAGCTCAGGCATTAAGATTTCATATGGATTTGTAGATTTTTTTTTCTACATGTTTAAATAGTTTTGTGTTTTCATTGCAGAAATGGATTCCAGAAACTGGAAAAGATTAAGGATGTTAATAGGCAGAGTAGGCAATTGGAAGAGCTTACCGACAAGATGCGAGAGTGTAAGAGGTATTTTGGAATTCATCCTTCCTTGAAAATTATCATTTTAGGTTTCCTGATTGATTGCAAGGTGAAGAAATAAAACGATGATGACTCTTACAGTATGATTTTTAAAAGTTATCTACTTTAGTTTGAATAAATCTAAATGATAATGCTTTAGCTATATACTTTATAAAGAAACAAATATCTAAACTAGAGCACCCATTTGTTCTTTTCTTGATCTCTGCACTAAGAATTAAGCTTCTATGGTCTTCTTTACTGTTTCTGTTGTGTGGTTCTTTAAAACTATTTTTCCATCAATGTGAATCAAATAGTTTCTAGTTATCCTTTTCAGGCTCATCAAGGAGTTTGATAGAGAAGTGAAGGAAATGGAGAGAAGAACTGATGCAAACACCCAC
>JBBYHO010008786.1:0-13564 GCA_038382025.1 Adansonia gregorii
TTAAAATACCAAAAAATCAAGCATGAAAAATTGCCTAATGACCATAATCATTTTTTTCCAACATGTATATCAACTTACAAGAATTTTTTTCATCACATATTTTCATGAATATCAATATAAGTACATGTCATAACTTTTACCAAGCCTAATATGCATACAATAATGATAAATAATGAACTTATCAACATGAAAATTTTAAGAAAAATAACAATGTGTATACATGAAATTAACATAATTTCTATCCACAAGAACAAATTATCTTAACGAAAATCAACTTATTACTAATAAAAATTAAAAATAACAACATAGTCAAGAAACCTTGATCATGGCTTTCATATTTAGAATTTTAACATGGGTCAAAATCGATGAGCTCAAGTAGTCACAAAGCTCACTAACGGGAAGAATCAAGTATGTAAAGAAGAAAAATTAAAACCTTATGAGAGAAAGTACATTAAAAAGCTTAAAAAACTAAGAAATTCATATGTATTTAATTTTTTTTGTTATGGAATGCCAAAGCTATCAGCTTAAATCATCCTTCTCTATTTATAAAGGAAGGATTCGATCAAGGGGCTAAAAAACCCTTCGTTTAAATGCTTTTAGGATTTTCCACTAATTTCCTTTATTTTATTATTATTTTTATTTTCATCATTTTTTAAAGATTTTTTCACTTTTTTTATAAAGTTTAATCAAAGAATTTTGTCTTTATATGTGACTCACCATGGTGAGTCATGAAGGGAAGTGCTTACAAGGGATTAGTTGATCCATCAATGTCATTGGTCAACAAAGACAAGCACTAACTAGGTTTCAAACCAAAGTGGGGTAAAAAAAAGACATTTGAGAACACATGTTAGAGAAAAAAGTTAGCCCGAGCCATCGATCAATAGTCAAGCCAAAAATCAACCTTTTACTCCTTGCTGGATGAAGTTTTCTATTATGTAGAGGTTTTTAATCCAGAAGTTGAAAAGAGAAACTAATGAAATTGTTTTGTGGTTAACGAAGCTTTTGAGAAATGTCAGGTGGCCAATATTAGAGAAGACAACGAAAAGTTGAATAATGATCATGGGATCTATCCTTGTTTTCTTGGATACGCCTTGAAAAATTAGAGTTATACTGAGAGAGCTGTAATGCTTAGGTCAATTCAAAGTAATCCTAGACACTTATTTTGTCATCTAAGTATCTTTTTGTAAAAGCTTAAAACATTAATTTATCATATACAAAAATGAAATGCATATGACTTTTTTTTGTCTATGTCCGATTTCTTTTCTGCCAATATTTTTTTTCCTTTTTACATACATATACACAAATCATGTCATCTATTTGTTTGCCCATTTTTTTTCTTTCTCCTTTTACCTTTACAGATTTCCTACATTTAAAGGTCAATTTTGAGCAGGCTATTTGCTTGAACGAGGTCAATTTCAAAGAAAATGTTGATGATCATACTTTACTACTTAATCTATTAAAAATAATCGAGCGAGAAGACGAATGAATAACGCCCCATGAAAAATCTGTAGAGATACATTTAGGGATAATGAGGATGTTAGAAAAAAAGTTAGAATAGGTACTGCTTTTATGACCAACACCAAGAATTAATAAATTTGCTTCAGGCGTTTAAAGATGTTTTCGTATAGTTCTACTAAGACATGCCAGGATTGGATACAAAATCATGGTTCATAGATTGCCTCTAAAACTAGAATACAAACTAGTTCAGCAAAAGTTAAGAAGAATGAAACTAAAAATGCTTTTGAAAATAAAAGAAGAGGTAAAGAAACAATTCAAGGCCAGGTTTCTTAAGATGGCAAAATACCCAAAATGGTTACAAATATTGTTTGGGTCCCCAAAAAAGATGGTCGAGTCAGAATATAAGTAGACTACAGTGACTTAAATCGAGTGAGTCTAAAGGATAATTTTTCGCTTCCCCATATAGATACTCTAGTTGATAATACTGCAAAGAATTATCTGTTTTCTTTGATGGATAGATTTTTAAGGTATAACTAGAAAAAATTGGCATTAAAAAATATGGAAAAGACAACATTCGTCATAATGTGGGAACTTTTTGTTATATGGTGATGCCGTTTGGATTGAAAAATGTTGGGGCAACTTATTAGAGGGCAATGGTCACTCTATTCAATGATATGATGCACAAAGAGATAAAAGTATACATGGATGATATGATCACTAAGTCACCTTAGGAGAAAGGACACGTTATAGTTTTAGTAAAGTTATTCAAAAGACTAAGAAAGTACCAGTTAAAGTTGAATCTAGAAAAATGCATTTTGGTGTAAAGTTAGGGAAATTATTAGGCTTTATTATCAATAAAAAAGGGATAATAGTTGATCTAGATAAGATCAGAGCCATACGAGAATTGTAATCCCTACATACACAAAAAGTGGTAAGAAGTTTCTTTGAAGGTTGAATTAAATTGCCAAATTCATATCCTAAGTAATAGATAAGTGTGACCCAATCTTTCAGCTCTTGTGAAAACAAAACCCTAATGAATGGAATGACGAATGCCAAGAAGCATTTGAGAAAGTTAAGCACTATCTTTATAATTTGCTAGTGTTACTACCACCTACACCATGATGACCTTTGATTTTGTACTTATCAGTGTTTAAAAGGTCTATAGGTTGTGTGCTAGGATAAAAAGATGAGACACAAAGGAAAGAGTAGATAATTTATTATCTCAATAAGAAATTCCTTAACTATGAGGTAAATTATTCTTAAATAGAAAAGATATGCTGTGCCTCAGTTTAGGCTGCAAAAGGCTCTGATAATACATGTTGTATCATACAACCTGGTTGATCACTAATAGACTCGATCAAGCATCTATTTGAAGCACTAGCTCTGTAAAAAAGGATAGCTAGATGGCAGCTCTTGCTATCAAAAAATTATATGGTTTATGTGAGTCAAAAGGTAATTAAAGGAAGTGTTATTGCCGAATTCCTAGCAAGCCAAGCACTTGGTGATTATCAACCATTGAATTTTGACTTTCTTGATGAGGATTTAATGAATATTTTGGTAGAAAATGAAGGAAAGACGTTGGAGGAATTAACATGAAAAATGTATTTGGTGGATCATCAAATCCTTTAGGCCATGGAATTGAGGCTATCTTGATATCTTCAAAAGAGGATGTTTTCATCGCTTGATTACACTTTGATTGTACAAACAATATGGTAGAATCTGAAGAGTGTTATAAGACTTCGGGCAGCTATAGAAAGAAAAGTCCAATCATTAAAAATATATGGAGACTCCACCTTAGTGATTTATTAATTATGCAGAGAATGGGAAACTTAGGATTCAAGGATGCAACAATATAGAAAGCTGAGACTAGAATTGCTTAAAGAGCTTAAGAATGTTAAATTTATTCATCTGACCCAAGATGATAATCGAATGGCAGATGCTCTAGCCACCCTGCCTTTGATATTTAATGTAAATGAAGGGCAAGAGGTAAAGCCAATTCAGATGAGTATATATGAGTTTCCTGCATACTTTTATGATGTTAAAATAGAAATAGATAGCCTCCTATGATATCATAACATCAAAAGATATTTTAAGCGTCAAGTATGCTTGGATAGTGCCTTTAAGACTGACAAAAAAAACTTTAAGAAGGTTGTTAATGAATTTTGTCTTTGATGGAGAGATTATTTAGAAGAAGAATTATGATCAAATGCTACTAAAATGCATTAACATTCTTCAAGCACAAAAGATATTGGAAGAAATGCATGAAAGGATTTATGGTATCCATGCAAATGGATACAACATGGCAAAGCAAATCATGAAGCCGGGTTATTTCTGGATGGCCATGGAGGGTGATTGTATTAAACATGCCCGAAAGTGTCATAAATGCCAAGTCTATGCTGATAAGATCCATACAGCACCTTCATCGTTGTATGTCATAACCATACCATGGCCTTTCTCCATATGAGGAATATATGTTATCGGTTCGATTACCCTTGTAGCTTTGAATCATTATTGCTTTATCTTAGGGACTGTAGATTACTTCACCAAATAGGTAAAAACAACCTCCTATATGAATGTGACAAGGTCTACAATGGTAAAATTTTTTATGACCAACATTATCTATTGATTCGGGATCTTTAAAACAATTATAACAGATAATGCCTCTAACTTGAATAACAAATTGATGATGGAGGTATGTACCAGCTCAAAATTTGTTATCACAATTTAGTGATTTACTGCCTAAAGATTAATGGAGATATGAAGGCGGCTAATAAAAATATTAAGAGAATCGTAAGGAAAATGGTAGAGACCTATAAAGATTAGCATAAGAAACTCTCCTTTGTCCTGTTGGCATATAAAACTCTGGTCCGAACTTAAACTAAGGTAATGCCTTATTTGGTAGTCTGTGGCACAGAGGCTATCTTACCAATTAAAGTGGAGATCCTTTCACTTTAGGGTTTTTAATGGAAACCATGTTGGAGGAAGTCGAACGAGTCTGAGATCATTATAAGCAGTTAAACTTCATCAAAAATAGGCTAAAAATTAGATAGACGTACCAGAAAAGAATGATGAGAGTGCATGATAAGAAAATTCATCCTAGGAAATTCCATGAGGGAGAATTGGTACTGAAAAGAATTATGTTCGAGCAAAAAGATCCTTAGGGCAAATAGGCACCCAATTAGGAAAGGCCTTATGTTGTCCAAAAGACATTTTCAAGAAGAGCATTGGTATTGGCAAAGATTGATGGAGGGATTCTACCAAACCCTATTAATTCAGATAACGTAAAAAATATTATGCCTCAGAAAAAGAGAGAAAAAAGAGTAAAAGGAAAAAAAATAAGCAAAAACCAAAAAGGGTTTCTATTCTAAAGAAACATAAAAAAAGGATGAAATCCTAAAATGGCATCCATTTCAAAAAAATTAGATAAAAACCCAAAAAGAGCATCCGACCAAAAGTGGTAAAAGGGGGAGGCTCTGAGCTAAAACTCAAAGTGATGGCTCAAACATTTGAAATAAATGGCCAAAGCACAATTTGCAGGAAGTCTATGCCTGAAAAAGGCATAGTATGATTAGAGGTATTTTCAAGAGTTGGATCTTTATGAAAATAAACATTCATCTCAAGAAAAATATTTAAAGAATAGAACAGGATATTTCGTTTATCTAAGTGATATCTAAATCTTTTTTGTATTTCTGCATTATTTTTGTAAAATAATCGATGTTGTATCTTCTTTCCTTATTGTAATAAAGTATATATTTTCATTCATACATTTGCTAAATAATCTTTTTGAGCAAGCTAACATTTTTGCTAAATGATAATTAACATTTTTGCTAAAAAATGACAAATTGAAATCTCTACAATACTTTGAACGAGATCAAAGCATTGTAGGGACATTAATCAGTAATCTAAAGTCTTTTGAACATTTTAAGAAAAGTAGGTGGATAAACTATGTATTCTCTATCACACTCTTCTTCTCCAGCCTATATTAGTTTGTTTTGTCTATTGGTGGGAAATTTCTAGAAACCATATATTCCATATCATTCTTTTTTTCCTCAACTTGTTATCAGTTTATTTCAGTTATTGGAGAAAATTTTTTAAAAACCATATACTCTCCATTGTGCTCTTCTTCTTTAGCCTATATAAGTTTGTTTCAGCTATTAATAGGAAACTTTAGAGACTATACATTCCTAATCATGTTGCCCTTTTTTAATTCATAAATCATATTGGTGCATCACCCAATTTAACTTCTCTGGAACAAATGTATCTTTGCTACAATGATCTTTAAAGATGTCTTCAAAATTCAAGTTTAAGTGTTGGCTCCCCTACCAAAAAGGAAAGCAAATGTCCCAACGCTTCCTAAAGATGCCTTCAATCCTCAAGCAAAAATATGAGTCAATTCCACCAAATCAAATGTTAATCAAATTTTCTAAAATTAAATAAATTTGATTCCAAAATACGCTGGATCAGACATTAAATCATAAAATTTCATCATATGCATTTTTTATGCATTTGCATTCACATTTCATAATTTGTAAATTTGAAGTTGAATTGGAAAAAGCTTTTTATTATGCTAACGAAAAAGTAAGTTCGCATTCCTTCCAGTAGCTTTGATATTAGTTATTTTAATCCTTGACTGATTATACTAATTTTTCATTGGTTAACTCTTTTATACCTAGGGTACATCCTGGTCATCATTATTTAACTGTATTAGTTTTGCCCTTATCAACTCTCTAGACCTAGGATTACATCCTAGTCTTTTTTTTTACTTTATCAGTTTCACCTTGGTCAACCCTTTTATACTTAGGATTACATCCTAGTAACTTTTGTTTAACTATATTGGTTTTACCCTGGTCCCTTTAGATCCAGGTTTCATCCTGGTTATCCTTCGATTTTACCGTGGTCAACCCTTTAAACCCAGGTTACATCTTAATCATCCTTGCTTGACTGTATCGATTGCATCCTAGTTATTATTCATTTGATCGTATCGATTTCCCTCTGGTCAAACCTTTGAATGTAGGATTATATCCTGGTCACCTTTGTTTGACTATATCGGCTTTGCCCTAGTCAATCCTTTAGACCCAGGATTACATCCTAGTCACTTTCGCTTGACTGTATCGGTTTTGCCCAGTCAACCATTTTATACCTAGGATTATATCATGGTCAATTTCATTTGATTATATCAATTTTACACTTGGTTGTATATTTTTAATGTACATATAATGTAGTTGTTTTTAAAACAAACATTACAACTTGGATGAAATTATGTCTATTTGGTCTTTGCCCTATTCTTGATTCTCTGTAATGGCTAAATAAGGGTAGTTGTAAACACCTAATTTCATCTAGATCTTTTTCTTAGTAGCCCAAGTTATCCAAAATTGGGAATATAGATATTGCCTTAATAGAAGCCACCCTATCCTGGGTAGTTTACATTTTTGTAACTTATTATATCACACATAGATGGTAGCACTGACATGTGACAAGAAAAGTACCATTTGAAGATCGATCTTGGATAAAAGGATAAATATTCAAAAGGAAAATTTTTTACATATTTTCTCTTCAAATTTTGAAAATCATTCTTGCATATGATATCACGGATAAATTTTAGAGTTTTATGAATTTTTTTTATATTTTTCATAAAACTCGAAAAAAATTAATCATCGTATATTTTATTGACACCTATGTAGTATTTATGCCGATATGCATTTCAAAATAAAAAAAATTCAAGAAAAAGTACATATTGGCATTTTATACCACAATTAGTCAAGTTATCAAGTTCGCCAATTATTTTTGAAATTTTCACAATATACTCGTGAGTTTTTTGAAGTTAAATTTACTCTAGGTTTTAGAATTTCACTTTTTTTCATTTTACTAATTATTATTTTGGATAATATGTTGTATTTAACTCATTTTTTAAGTTTTTAAGTTTTTTTAATTTTTTTTTAATTACGAAATATGAGTTTTTCTTTATTTGTAAAATTTTTGGTAGAATTTTCTCAAGTTTTAAACTTCAAAATTCTTTAAATATTCTCATTAAATTGCCATAAAATCAGTTTTGAGAAATTCCAATTCATTTTGTAGATTTTTCTCATTTTCCATAATACAGAGTTTTTTACTTTGTAATTTTTAAGGAGGAATTTTCAAGTTTATAATTTTTTAAAATCAATCAAATATTTTTATTAAACTCATACGAAATCAATTTTTGAAAATTCAAGTGATTTTGTGAGCTTTGGATTTTTATATATATCAATTTTTTGTAAGGATTTTAATTGTCTTTTTTCTTACACATAAGACTTCTTAAAAAATTATTTTATAATTTAATACTTGAAATTTTTATAAGAAAATTTTATTGATTTTAATTTGGGCAAAATCTCCTTGATAGGCCTAAAATTTTCAAATTTTGCAAGGCTCAATAAGCTTAGTATTTCTCAACAAGCCCAATAACCTTACCAAGCCCATTTTATTTTCTACCAAGTTCATTTCATTCTCTAAAAGCCCTCCAAGCCCATTTTAATCTCTATTTTTATAATAAAGTCCACTAACCCTTTATTTAAATTTTACATATATATACGTACCAATTGTTTTGATTTAATTTTCTCTATGGAATTTTGATTGGAATTTTCATATGATTAAATTCTTAATTGGATTTATCATGTGCAATTTCGTTCAGTACATAAACTTTAATTTGTTATCATTTTTTTCATGGAATTTCCAATAAGGATTTTTTTAAACCTTGACTGCATTTATTTCTTCATGTCCAAGAATATGTTTACTTGTAAATTTATAATGTAATTTTGTTTTTATATAATTAATTTTCTAATTTGCTAATTTAATTGCATAAAATTTAATTTGGTTTGAATTAAATTCTTTTCTTACTAATTCAATTTCTTCCTAACCAATTCCATCAAGTAGGAAAAGTATCAAATGATCATCATGCCACCTAAACTAGTATAACCATGGCAATAGAATGATGGCTTGTAAAAAAGGTGATAAGAGCATGGGCTTATAACATACTAATAATTATTTTCCAACCTAACAAGTTAACAAAATTTCAAATAAATAAAAAAAAACATGAAAAAAAAGGGAATTTAGTCGAGGAGGATTTTTTGCCAAGGAGGATTTTTATCCTCCTTGGCCAAATCATCCTCCCCTATAAATAAAGAAGATGTCTCTCATTAGTTCTCTTAGCCAGGAACAAAAAGAAAAAAGAAGAAAATGCTTAGAAAAATTTCAAAGCCTTGTTAAGGTATAATCTCTTCTAAAATCTTTAAAGTCTTGTTAGTTTCATGAATTTTTCTTCTTTTTAATGATCCAAAAATATGCTTAAGTTCATGGATTTTTTATCCATGTTGAAAGACTAAGCATATTGGCCATGAACAAATTTCTTTGATTTAATAATCTTGTTTTTTTATTAGTAAATTATCATTCTTCATGAATCATGTTTATGTTGATATGATGTTGGTTTTTGTGTTATAGCTGTCATATATATGTTCATATGTATTTTATTTATTTTATAGCTTTCTTGTTATTATGTTGAAATCACATGTTTATATGTATATTTTTGTGATTTTTTCATATGATAATGTTAATTTATGTTAGATAAAATCTGAATATATGATTATTGAGTTAAAAATTTTTTGCTAGATTATATAGGTACTGGCCGAAAATCATGCATGTATATGTGATGATTTTTTTATTTTTGTAGCCATTATGTAAATATAGAAAGTTTAGAGACTAATTTGTAAATAATAATAATAATAATAATAATAATAATAATAATAAAGTCTTGTTTAAACCTTTATGCTTGGCTGAAGGACACCTGCACCCATAGAAGTGTATTTTATGCATTTATCAAGTTAAAGTATATTTTTTAAAATTTTAGGTCTTTTTGTGATTTTAGAAAATTTTGGAGCTTTTGTGCAAACATTGAAAAATTTATTCTAGGGCAAAAGAAGGTGGTTAAATCTTGATTGTACTTTTCTATGTATTTTTTTGTGATTATTTTGATTTATTTAATGCTTGATCTTATGTTTTAATCATGTAAGGACCAATTTGCAATTTTTAGCAAGGTTAGGGACCATTCAAAAAATTAGCAGTTTAGGTTAAACGGTTATCTTTAGTGTGAAATTAAATAGTTTAAAATATTTTTAGCATTCCACTAGTCCTCCGGTGGGGTGTTAAAAATATTAAAACTTTTCATATTTTTTTAATTCTCTGCTAAAGTACGAAATGTAATTTTTTAAAAATTAAGGGACTTAATTGCATTTTTGCATTTATATTTTTTTAAAATATAAATTACCTATTTACGTACTTCGGGTAAAAAACAAAACATTTTTAGCTTTTTTTTTGTCAATTTGGGACTAATATGTAATTTTGAAAAATTTAGAGACCCATTAGCAATTTTGTACTTTAGGTCATATTTGTTATCTAAATTACCCATTTAGAGTAAAAATCATCATTACCCATTTAGGTTGCTGGGATACTTCCATTTTGAAGATACACTTAAAGGCATTTTGTTAATTTTTTTAGAATCAAGTCTTAGGTAGTCATCAAAATGCTTTTATGCCAAAGATATGCACTTAGGATAGGTTCACCTTTCTATGATTATTTTTGAGTCCTTTGCAGTTACTAGGATACTTTCACGTTGAAGGTGCAACTTAAAGGTATTTTAGTAATTTCTCTAAAATAAAGTCCTAAGTAGTCATTGGGATGCTTTTATGCCAAAGGTGTACATTTAGGATAGGTTCACCCTTCTATGATCATTTTTGCATCCTTTAAGGTTACCAAGATACTATCACATCGAAGGTATGCTATAGGGTATTTTGGTAATTTTCTTAAAATCGAATCCTAGCTAGTCATCAGGATGCTTTTGTGCCAATGGTGTACATTTAGGATAGGTTCACCCTTTAATGATCATTTTCAAGCCTTTTAGGGTTACCAAGATACTTTCACATCGAAGGCATACCTAAAGGTAGTTTGGTACTTTTCCTTAAAATTGAGTCTTAGGTAGTCATCTGGATGCTTTTGTGCCAAAGGTGTACATTTAGGATTGGTTCAACCTTATATGATCATTTTCAAGTCTTTTAGGGTTACCGAAATACTTTCACATCGAA
The DNA here is from genome assembly GCA_038382025.1 of Adansonia gregorii. Lineage (NCBI taxonomy): Eukaryota > Viridiplantae > Streptophyta > Magnoliopsida > Malvales > Malvaceae > Adansonia > Adansonia gregorii. The sequence goes on from JBBYHO010008786.1 coordinate 10,566, forward strand.
GGTATACCTAAAGGTATTTTGGTAATTTTTTAGAATCGAGTCTTAGGTAGTCATCGGGATGCTTTTATGCCAAAGGTATACATTTAGGATGGGTTCATCCTTCTATGATGATTTTCGATAGTCCTATGTGAGTACTAAGGCATCTAAGGTACACATTAAGGATAAGTTCATCATCTTAGACTAATTTTGGGTCTTAGGATATTTTATTAATACATGGAATTTCTCTCAGAATATGAAAGAGGTTTTATGAATTATTTTAAGAACAAGATATACTTTTCAAAGTGAAAATTGAAACTTTTCTAGAGATTGAAAAAATAAAACCTTTCATAATCCTCCAGCCCTTCAGCGGGGTGCAAAAGAAATTTTGATTTTTAAAACTTTTTATGTTTCTCTAGACTTTCGGTAAGGTACAAAAGAGAATGATAAAAAAACTTTTATGTTCCACTAGTTCTCTGATAGGGTATGGAAGAGATTTTGATTTTCAAAAATTTTAAAAACTCAATTTTCTCTGCACGAAATAATAAATTTATCTCATAAAGTTTTTTTTTTTGCAAATTTATAATTAAATCCATATTTGAAACTAGATAAAAAATAAAATTCAAGTTAACATGTAAGTAATACGGTACTGATTTTTGGGCATCACGAGAGGGTCAATCCTTACTTGTGATTATAACCCATTCCCAGACCCTTTTATATGATCTTTGGTGTGATCGTAGATTTTGGAGTTGCTATTCTAGGGTTTCATAACCCTTTAAATACAAACTATGATAGGTGACTAATCTCACCTAAGCTAATAGATTGATGGCGACTCCAAACAAATAGTCATTTTGTAATAACTATTTAGGGTTAAGTTGAGTGAATGATTCATCTTGACCTTTCAGTCCCTGAAAAAAATGTCGATAATGATATGACCCATAGAAATAAAAGAATATAAAATAGTGATATATCGATAAATATAAGAGCAAGGGCTAGGATTCGTATCCAAATCATGTTACGACACCCATTCGTGATGATTTTTAAGCATGATAATTCATATACAAGGTGACCTAGTGTCACTAGTCTAAGGACCACTGCCATTTCTAACATATAAGAGTATTTTCTATAGACACTTGGGTGAAATACCAAAAAAAAACATTTATGGAAGGTCATTTTAACCATATGGTGTCCCTAAGTATCTTTATACTTTAACTTATAGGATTAGTTGCATGCATTAAATGCATGAAGCATTATCATATACTAGTCATTGTGCATTGTCATGCCCTTTCTTGGCAATTCTATGACCAGGAACATTTTTTGAAATGGTGCTTAGATGTATAAGGATCCTATAATTATAACTCATTACAATTCTTTTGCAAAGCTAATGTGTTTCATAGGCTTTATCTTTATAAGGCTTTCATAACAATTATTTTTTAAAAAAATCTTATGTATAAAGAAATACCTTATTAACATTAATGATAAATATAATGTTTATTTCACTAAATGCTAACATCTTACAAGCTACAACAATTGGCTTGCAGGGCTCATATTAATAGTTATTATAACTGAGACTACTGATCCCTAAACTTTGATAAAGAAAAAAGGAAAAGTGACATTTTATCTATTGCTTTTCACTTCTCTATGTCCGGCTTCTCAATCACTTTTAGGTCGAGGGAAAAAAGCTGCTCTGCCTTTATATGCCTAATTTTATTCCCCTCACAAAGTTCTTGGAGAAAAAGTGGCCTTAAGGCGTAACCAAGGATAAGTAGGTTGAGAAGCTCCAAAGCTTACATGTTAATGAGGTGACTTAGATGGTCCATTGGATCATTCTTGTCTATTTGTATACAATGTGAGACTTATCAGTGGGTACCACTTAACAATATATAGGGAAATGTCAATTATTCTCTGCTTCTAGCTTTGGGACATCTAACAGCCAATAGTTTGTTCTAGTCACTCTCAACCTTATTCAGTTGGACTGTGAGTATAAAGGAAAAGACTACAGGGGAAAGTTCCAAAGCATATTCAATGCTTGGAAATAGACTCAGTACATTATATTACAATGAGAAGAGAACAAGGTGAGTTTAACATATGAGAAAAGAAAAATCAAGTGGATAAGGACATTTTAACATTGCTTAATGATGGGCCAATTTAAGCATTTACCAGTGAATCCGTATCCTATGTGGAGATCATGAAACAAAAATTTACACAAAAAAAGTTGATATCATAAAAAAGATCCTCCAATTGCAAGAGAAGAAGAGCCAACTGGAGTTTAAACTTTAGATCCAGGATTAAGAGATGCTAGACATCATAAAAAATAAAAGTGTTATCAAAGATGACCTTCTAGATTTGAAAGAGGAATATAAAGCACTCTAGAAAGGCAAAAGGTGTCAAGGAGTCAAGAAAATCTTAGCCAAATAGAGGGCAAAGCTTGCCACACTCACTAAAAAATTAGAATCATGGAAGATGAAAGCCATTACAAGTGAGGAACAACTTGTTAAGGCCTATGCCAAATTACTAATCTTCCAAAAAATAGGCTCAAATGCACACTTCATGATAACAATTCAAAATTTTGAATAGTCTTTAAAAAGCCATCAGGACTAGATTGATAAGTTGTTGAGGTTTTCTAAGGAGAAAAGGCAAAGATGGAAAAGCAGAAGGCTTATGTTTGATTGGACCTAACTTGATATCCGATGTGCTTTAAATACCTCGCTGAATAAATCTGAATAGCTCAAACTAGGGCAAATAACATGGTTGAGCAAGCGAAGTCCCTAAGGTAAGACTTTATTCTAACTGGCTTCTTGGCATTCCTCATTCTATTCCTTGAGGTTTTTCAAAAAAGTTAAAATATAGGATCACAGTTGTTAGTCAATTAGGATATGAATTTGGCGATGTAGTTTAATCTCTCTAAAAAGTTTTTCATCTTTTTTTAGGTATGAGCTAGTGATGAGTTCTGAATGGCTTTGATTTTGATTAGGCTAACTTTTGTCCTATTTTCACTGACAATGAAGCTAGTAGCATCCTAG
>JBBYHO010008872.1:0-13559 GCA_038382025.1 Adansonia gregorii
CTCCAAAAGTTTATTGTTTGGATTTCTCAAGTTTGTCTACCAAAATTTTAATTTATCAAAATTTTGAGAAATCAATTAACCCCTTCTTGATTTCATTCACCACCTAAGGGTTTAACAATTAATTATAAGGAAAGTGGTGAAAAGAAAATCTTTTCCTGCAAATCTAAAGCATCCATATCTTGTATCTTAGTGTGGACAAGTTTATTGTAGTGTCAATAACAAAAAAATGGAGATTAGAATGAGTATCCTAGTTTGTTTCATTTCACGACAGAGCTTTAATTATAAAGAAAATGGTGGAAAGAAAAGCTTTTCTTGTAAATTCAAAGCATCAATATCATCCAATATCGATAACATGACTGTAGTGCCCAATCACAAAAAGAATTTAGATTATTATGATAATCTATGTTTAATTTATTTGATGGGCAAACTTTAATTGCAAGGAAAATAGTGAAAAAAAAACTTTTCTTGCAAATCCAAAGCATCAATATCGTGTATCCTAATGCAAAGAACATGATTGCAGTGCCCAATCACAAAAAGAATGGAGATTGTAATGAGTATCCAAGTTTGTCTTATTTCACTGATAAACTTTAATTATAAAGGAAATGGTAGGAAGGGAAGCTTTTCTTGCCAAACCAAAGCATGAATATCATGTATCCCAATGTAGAGAACATGATTGTAGTGCCACTAACAAAAAGAATGGAGATTATTCCCAGTATCCAAGTTTGTCTCATTTCACGGATAAACTTTAATTATATGGAAAATGGTAAAAAAACAAGCATTTCTTGCAAAACAAAAGCATCAGTATTGTGTATCCCAATGTGGAGAACATGATGTAGTGCCATTAACAAAAGGGATAGGGATTGTTACATGTATCCTAGTTTGTATCATTTCATGGATGAACTTTGATTATAAGAAAAATGGTGGAAAAAAAAGCTTTTCTTGCAAATCCAAAGCATCAATGTCATGTATCCCAGTCTGGAGAACATGATTGTAGTGCCCATTAACAAAAAGAATTAAGATTATTACGAGTATCCAAGTTTGTCTCATTTCATGGATAAACTTTGATTATAAGGAAAATGGGGAAAAAAAAACTTTTCTTGCAAATCCAAAGCATGAATATCGTGTATCCCAATATGGAGAACATGATTGTAGTGCCCAATCACAAAAAGAATATAGATTATTATAAAAATCCATGTTTGACTCATTTCATGGATGAAGTTTGATTACAAGGAAAATAGTGGAAAGAAAACCTTTTCTTGCCAAACCAAAGCATCAATATCACGCATTTTGATAAGGAGAACATGATTGTAGTGCCTAATAACAAAAATAATCAAGATTTTTATGAGTATCCATGTTTATCTCATTTACAGATAAGCTTTGATTATAAGAAAAATTATAGGAAGAGAAGTTTTTCCTACAAATCCAAAGTATAAATGTCATGTATCCGTATGTGGAGAACATGATTATAGTGCCTATTAGAATCGAGATTATTATGAGTATCCAAGTTTGACTCATTTCATGAATAAACTTTGACTATAAGGAAAATATGGAAAGGAAAGCTTTTCTTGCAAATCTAAATCATCAATATCATGTATCACAATATGGATAACATGATTGTAGTGCAATAACAAAAGAATGGAGATTATAATGAGTATCAAAGTTTGTCTCATTTAATGGATGAACTTTAATTATAAGGAAATTGGTGGAAAGAAAACCTTTCTCGCCAAACCAAAGCATCAATATCGTGTATCCCAATATGGAGAACATGATTGTAGTGCCACTAACAAAAAAAATGGAGATTATTACAAGTATAGAAGTTTGTCTCATTTCACGGATAAACATTAATTATAAGAAAAATGATGGAAAGAAAAGCTTCTCTTGCCAAACAAAAGCATCAATATTATGTATCCTAATGTGGAGAACATGATTATAGAGCCACTAACAAAAAGAATGAGGATTATTACAAGTATCCAAGTTTATATCATTTCATGGATGAACTATGATTATAAGAAAAATGGTGGAAAGAAAGGCTTTTCTTGCAAATCCAAAGCATCAATGTTGTGTATCCTAATGTAGAGAACATGATTGTAGTGCCAATTAACAAAATGAATCAAGATTATTACGAGTATCCAAGTTTGTCTTATTTCACGGATAAACTTTGATTATACGGAAAATGGTAGAAAGAAAAGCTTTTCTAGCAAATCCAAAGCATCAATATCATCGTCCTAGTGTGGAGAATGTGATTATACTGGCTAATAACAAAAAGCTTAAAGATTATTATGAGAATCCAAGTTTGACTTATTTCATAGATGAACTTTGATTATAGGGAAAATGGTGGAAAAAAAAGCTTTTCTTGCAAATCCAAAGTATCAATATTATGTATCCCAATGAGAAGAACATGATTGTAGTGCCCATAACAAAAAAAATGGAGATTATTGTGTATCCAAGTTTGTCTAATTTCATGGATGAACATTAATTATAAGGAAAATTGGGGAAAGAAAAGCTTTTCTTGCAAATCCAAAGCATCAATATCATGTATCCCAATGTGGAGAACATAATTGTAGTGCCCAATCACCAAAAGAATGGAGATTGTTATGAGAATCCAAGTTTGACTCATTTCAAGGATGAACTTTGATTATGAGGAAAATAGTGAAAAGAAAACCTTTTCTTGCAAACAAAGCATCAATATCCTGTATCCAAATGAAGAAAACATGATTGTAGTGCCTAACAACAAAAAAATGGAGATTATTATGAGTATCCAAGTTCGCCGTATTTCATGGATGAACATTAATTATAAGCAAAGTGGTGGAAAGAAAAGCTTTTCTTACAAATCCAAAGTGTCCATGTCTTGTATCCCAATGTGGAAAACATAATTTTAGTGCCAATAACATAAAGAATGGAGATTGTAATGAGTATCTGAACTTGTCTCATTTCACAAATGAATTTTAATTATAAGGAAAATGATGGAAAGAAAAGCTTTTCTTACAAATCCAAAGCATCAATAACATGTATCCCAATATGGTTAACATGATTGTAGTGCCCAATCATAAAAATAATTTAGATTATTATGAGAATCTATGTTTGACTCATTTGAGGGACAAACTTTAATTATAAGGTAAATGGTGGAAAGAAAAGCTTTCCTTGCAAATCCAAAGCATCAATATCATGTATCCCAATGTGGAGAACATGATTGTAGTGCCCAATTAAAAAAAGAATGGAGATTATTATAGGAATCCATGTTTGATTTGTTTCACATATGAACTTTGATTATAAGGAAAATATGGAAAAAAAATCTTTTCATGCTAATCCAAAGCATCAATATCGTGTATCCCAATAACAAAAACATGATTGTCGTGCCCAATAACAAAAAAATGGTCATTATTATGAGTATCCACGTTTGTCTCATTGCACGAATGAACATTAATTATAAGGAAAGTGGTGGAAAGAAAGGTTTTTCTTGCAAATCCAAAGCATCCATATTGTGTATCCCAATATGGAGAACATGATTGTAGTGCCAATAACAAACAAAGTGGATATTATAATGAGTATCCAAGTTAGTCCTATTTCGTGATTGAACATTAATTATAAGGAAAACAGTGAAAATAAAAGCTTTCCTTGCCAAACCAAAGCATCAATATCATGTATCCCAATGTAGAGAACGCGATTGTAGTGCCCAATCATAAAAAGAAAGGTGATTATTATAAGAATCCAAGTTTGGCTTATTTCATGGATACACTTTGGTTATAAGGAAAATGGTGGAAAGAAAACCTTTTCTTGCCAAAACAAGGCATCAATATCGTGTATCCTAGTAAGGAGAACATGATTGTGGTGCCCAATAATAAAAAATGGTGATTATTATGAGTATCTATGTTTGTCTTATTCCATGGATGAGCATTAATTATATGAAAAAAGGTGGAAAGAAAAGCTTTTATTGCAAACTGAAAGCATCCATATCTTGTATCTCAATGTCGAGAACACGATTGTAGTGCCAATAACAAAAAGAATGGAGATTATAATGAGTATTCGAGTTTAACTCATTTCATAGATGAACTTTAATTATAAGGAAAATGGTAGAAAGAAAAGCTTTTCTTGCAAATCCAAAGCATCAATATCGTGTATCCCAATATGGATAACATGATTGTAGTGCCCAATCACAAAAAGAATTTAGATTATAAGGAGAATCCAAGTTTGGCTCATTTGATGGATAAACTTTCATTATAAGGAAAATGGTGGAAAAAAAGCCATTTTTTCCCAAACCAAAGCATCAATATCGTGTATCCTAAAAGGAAGACCGGGATTATAGTGTCCAGTAGCAAAAAAAGTGGAGATTCAAAGGCATCAATATTGTGCATCCTAATGTGGAGAACAGGATTGTAGTGCCAAATCACAAAAAGAATATAGATTATTATGAGAATCCAAGTTCAACTCATTTTATGGATGAACTTTGATTATAAGGAAAATGGTGTAAAGAAAACCTTTTCTTACTAAACCAAATCATCAATGTCGTGTATCCTAATCAGGAAAACATGATTGTAGTTCCCATTAATAAAAAGAATCAAGTTTATTACGAGTATCCAAGTTTATCTCATTTCACGAATGTAGACACCTTATTTTGTCCGAGCTAATTTTTAGAAATCTAGAGCATTGAGATAAGAGGGGGTAATGATGCATCTACAAGAAAAATAGAAGGTTGATGCATATTCAAGCACTAGTACCACTTAGGCCTAAGCAAAGAATTTTGAGCCTAAAGAAGTCAAGGAAGCAGTGAATGAAAGAGAAGCCACAGAGTTTCTCAAGTTCATCAAGCATAGTGAATACTATATTGTGGATCAATTAAGCAAACAACCTGCTAAGATTTCTATGTTATCTCTACTTGTTAATTTAAAGGTCCACTGAAATGCATTACTGAGGGTGCTAAACAAAGCATATGTGCCCTCAGATGTCCCCGTGGACAAAAGGGATGGGCTGGTGAACAACATCATGGCCGATAATTACATTTCCTTCACTGATGATGAGATCCCTCCCGAAAGCGGGGGCAGTTATAAAGCTCTGCATATCACTACCCATTGTAAGGGATGCATTTTGGCCAAAGTACCTGTAGATAATGCATCGGCCCTTAATGTTATGCCTATAACTACATTAAGCAAACTCCCTATTGATCAGTCTAACATCAAAAGTAGCCACACCATAGTCTGAGCTTTTGATGGAATGTGTCACAGAGCAATTGGAAATATCACAATCCATCTCCAAATAGGCCCATGTACATATGAAGTGGACTTTTAAGTTATGTATATTAATCCTTTTTACAACTACCTATTAAGAAGGCCATGGATACACTCCATCAGAGCTATCCCATCCTCTCTCTATCAAAAGCTCAAATTTGTGATAGATGACAAAGAAGTCACCATTCGAGCTGAAGAAGAAATGATCATTAGTGCTTCCACTGAGGATATCTATATAGAGTCTAATGAAGATGCACTGGATTCATCGTTCCAATCCTTCAAGTTCATCAACGAGACATTTATGGGAGAAGGATTGCCAATAGTTAAACCTCATCTGTCAAAGAGTACCCACTCGAGTTTAAAAATGACTGTTGGAAAAGGTCCCCTGCCGAAAAAAGGCTTGGAAAAAATTTGCAAGGGATGGCCTAAGCCTTACAAGTCACCACTCAAGCCAACAAAAAAAGCATAGGATTTAAGGTCAATGCACACTCAAGAAAACAGCAAGGAAAGAGGACTTGTAACCAAGAGATGACATGATCATTAAGTCAAGAGAGGAAGTCAAAGCCAACAATGTTTCCATCTCTCCATAAGATATTTCGCTCAGGATGACAAATTGATCCAAGCCAATCGAAATAGTAAAAGGCCAATGATGTCTTGGTCATCCTAAATAGGGTACTTAACAGCCTTTATCTCCAAGATACCAAGCCATAAAATTCATGTTCTTTAACTAAGACCTAATTTTGATGACTGGGTCATGACGAAAGCCCCTACACTTTTTGTGTCCCTTTCATGTAATGTCAAGAAATGAAAACCTATCTGCCTTTGCCTAAAGGCAGATGGGTGTCCTATGTGAGGGGCATTTTTTATCAAACATTATCAATGAAATGACTTTTGTATATATCATTCTATATTATGTGTTTAAATCATTTTTCAAATTTTTTGTCTCTATTACTCTTTTACCTTCATCTTTATCCAAATCCCTTAGTTATGTGTGTGTGCCTTTTGTAATGTTATTTCTTTGCCCTTTCTGGTGTCCTAACAATGTGACATAGATATGTCTGATGGGTCTTTGCAGATAGATTTTGAACAGTCAATTTGCACTAGTGAACTTGATCCTGAAGAAGATTTCAAAGAAAGCTCCATACCACCAGACCTTTTATGATTAGTTGAGCAAGAGGGAAGCAAATCATGCCCCACAAGGACCCAACAAAAATAATAAATTTGGGCACTCTAGAGGACAGAAAGGAGGTTAAAAGCGAAACCTTAATAAAGTCAAGAACTAGGACCAAGTAGATAAACCTACTTCAGGAATATCGGGATGTATTTGCTTAGCCATATCAAGACAAGCCAGGACTAGACACTGATATAATGGTCCACAAGCTTCCCATCAAACCTGGATGCAAACCAATCTGGCAAAAGTTAAGGAGAATGAAGCTGAAAATGCTCCTCAAAATTAAAGAGGAAGTTAAAAAGCAATTTGATGTAGGGTTTATTGGAGTAGCCAAATATCCAGAATGGGTTGCTAATATAGCCGTAATCTTAAAGAAAGATGGCAAAGTATGAATGTGTGTTGAGTATTGAGATTTGAATCGAGCTAGTCTCAAGGATAACTTCTGGCTACCCCTTATCGACACTTTAATAGACAACACGACCAAGAATTCTCTATTCTCCTTCATGGATGGATTCTCAGGCTACAATTAGATCAAGATGGCACCCAAAAATATGGAGAAAACAACTTTTGTAACCATGTGGGGGACATTTTGCTATAATGTCAAGCCTTTCAAACTTAAAAATGCTAAGGCAACATATTAGCAAGCCATGGTAACCTTGTTCCATGACATGATGCATAAAGAAATTGAGGTTTAGGTTGACAACATGATTGCCAAGTTAGCAAAAATGGATAATCATGTCATAGACCTTCAGAAACTTGTTGAAAGGCTACACAAATTTCAACTTCAGTTAAATCCTACCAAGGGTACCTTCGAAGTCACTTCAGGTAAGCTTCTAGGCTTTATAGTTAGTAAAAAAGGGATTAAAGTCGACCCAAACAAAGTCAAAGCCATTCAAGATATGCCACCACCTCAAATCTAAAAGAAAATGAGAAGCTTTTTGGGGAGGCTGAACTACATTGCTAGATTCATACCCCAACTCACTAACAAATGCAACCCTATCTTTTGGCTTATTTGCAAACAAAATCCAAGAGAGTGGAATGAGGCATGTTAAGAAGCCTTTGATAAAGTCAAGCATTAGCTGTCAAGCCTAAAGTATTGGTACCTTCGGTGCGCAATTGACCTTTAATCCTTTACTTGGTCGTCTTTGACAAGTCTATGGGTTGTGTATTAGGGCAACATGACGAGTCAGGAAAAAAGGAACGAGCAATATACTACTTAAGCAAAAAGTTTATGGAATGTGAGTGCAATTACTCTGTAGTCAAGAAGTTATGCTATACTTTAGTGGCAGTAAATGATGTATCACACCACATGGTTGATTACAAGGCTCGATCCTATCAACCATCTATGTAAAGCCCCTACACTGTTAGAAAGGCTAGCTAGATGGCAAGTCCTACTTTTTTAATATGACATTGCCTATGTTAGTCAAAGGCCATTAAGGGTAGTGCAATAGCTGACTTTTTGGCAAGTCGAGCAGCAGATGACTATGAACCCTTGAATTTTAACTTCCCAGATAAAGATCTAATGTGCATTTCTGAGAATAAAGATACCTCTAACCAAGATCAATCCTAAAAGACATATTTTGATGGAGTATCAAATGCTTTAGGACATGGAATTGGGGCAATATGATGTCACCTGACGGGAGTCATTATCTGTTCACAACAAGGCTAAATTTTGATTGCACGAATAATATCATAGAATATGAAGCTTGTGTCATAGGGCTTCAAGCAGCCATTGAGAGGAATATCAAGATATTATAGGTGTTTGATGATTCGACCCTAGTCAGCTACCCATTGAAAGGAGAGTGGCAAACTCATGATTATAAGCTGATAGCAAAACTGAAGAAAGAATTTAATGATATTAGTTTCTGACACTTACCTTGAGAAGAAAACCAAATAGCTAATGCTTTAGCTATATTATCATCCATATTTACAGTCAACTAGGAGTCAGATGTTGCTCCCATCTAGATGAGCATCTACATAACTCTAGTTCATTGTCATAGCGTCCAAAAATAGAAGGATGGCTTACTGTGGTACTATGACATCCCTTGTTATATCAAGGATCAGTAATATCCCATACAGGCAACCAAGAATGATAAGAGAACTATCAGAAGGCTGGCTATGGGATTTGTTCTCGATGGAAAAATCTTGTACAAAAAAGTCATGATCAAGTATTGCTCAGATGCATTGATACTCTTGAAGCCAAAAAAATCTTAGAAGAAGTTCGTGAAGGGATTTATGGCACGCATGCTAATGGAAACTGGATGGCCAAGCAAATCATTAGAGTGGGTCATTATTGGTTGACCCTCAAAAAAGACTACATCAATTATGCTCGAAAATCCCATAAGTGTCAAATATATGCAGACAAGATCAATGCCCCTCCAATGCCACTTCTTGTCATGACGACCCATGGTCCTTCTCTATGTGGGGCATGGACGTGATCGGGCCAATCACCCCTAAAGCTTCCAATAGGCATTGTTTTATCTTGGTAACGATCGATTATTTCACCAAATGGGTGAAGGCTGCCTCGTATGCTAATGTCACTAGATCGACTGTCTGTAAGTTTGTCAAGCGAGACATCATCTATAGATATGCCCTCCCAAACCAAGTCATCATAGACAATGCAAGTAATTTAAACAATAAAATGATACAAGTAGTCTATTCACAGTTCAAGATCCAGCGTCATAATTCTATCCCTTATCGCCTAAGATTAATGGGGCAGTCGAGGCAGCCAACAAAAACATTAAAAGAATAGTTGAGAAAATGGCTGAGACTTACAAAGACTGGCATGAAAAGCTATTCTTTGCACTTCATGTCTATCGGACCTCAATTTGCACTTCCACAGGTGCTACCCCATTTTCTCTTGTTTATGTGATGGAAGCTGTATTGCCTATCGAAGTCGGATGCATTCTCTCAGAGTCTTGATGGAAACCAAACTTGAAGAAGTCGAATGGGTCAAGAACATATACGACCAGCTAAACCTCATCGAGGAAAACTGCATAAAGGCTATCTGCCATGGTTAAATGTATCAAAGATGTAAGATCAGAGCCCACGACAAAAAGATGCACCCACGACAATTTCACCTAGGCAAATTGGTATAAAGAAGATCTTACTAATTCACAAAGATGCATAAGGCAAGTAGACCCCTAATTGGGAAAAACTGTATGTCGTGAAGCAAGCCTTCTCTAGAGGGACCCTAAGCATTTCAAAACTGGATGACAATGTCTTGCCCAACCCAGTCAACTTAGATTTATCAAGAAATATTACATGTAAAGGGCAAAAACATGAAAAGGCATCCTTTAAAAAGGAGGAAAAAGCAAAAAACAAAAAAACAAAAAAAAAAGCAAAAACAAAAACAATAATAAAAACAAAACAAAACAAAACAAAAAATAAAAAAAAAACAACTAAAGGGGTCCAAATAAAAATCTAAAAAGGGCATCTGGGCAACCAACCCAACTATGGTTAAAAACCACAAAGGTGACTAGAGAAGATCAATTTTGATGGGCCATGAACCGAGAGCATCCATAAGATAATACAATGCAATCCTAGAGATCTTTCAAAGATTAGCTCATGCTAGGCATATTCATTGTTTATGAAAGCTTCTGAAAATCATCTAAAGAACATCTATGTCATGATTGTCAAAGGCATCTTTTACCTAACAGATCATCTTTCTTGCTACCTTATCAAATGCTTGTCAAATAGTACATTGAGTTATGCCTTATTGTTGTCAAATAAATTTTATCTTGTTTCTTTTAACCCCTGTACAATTCATATTGCACCTGTTATTTAACTGATAATGTTTAATAATCAACTGAAATACATATCAGGACATCTTGACATTACATCGAAAGGATTATTGTGGCTTTTGCTTATGGTAGTTTAGGATTTGGATGCCTTAATGCCCCTTTGATATGCAAAATGCCTTATTTCATCCTTATTATTTAGATAGTTCTTGCTCATGCATTATATGCCATATCCATGCATCTTGTTAAGATTAATCAATGTATGAATCCTTAGCCTAACATATTTCAAGCATATTTATACATTAGCTTGCATCTTGTCATGAATCATTGCCATTTTTAGCATCCATAACATTTTTGTGTCAAAATGCATAACACTTTTTTTGTCTAGACTATTTGTAAAGTTAGCATCCCCATTCATGTTATGTTCCATCCTTGTATGCTTGTTGTCTTCTCCTTATCTAAATGCATGTTTGATGGCTATCAAAAATCAATTTTCAAAACCTCCCCAAGCCAAGCATGTTAACATCAACCAATGAGGATTAGCATGAACTTAGCATTTTCCTTAAAGTTAGCAAAAGTCTTAGAGAAAATTAAGTTTTCTAGATCTGGAATCTTGGTTAAACGAGCTTAAATCTTCTGATTTTCTAACAAAAATGGCCTTGCACTCATTCTTGAAATGTTCGTGCTTTGTTTTTGAGTCAAAACCTTGAGTGGTCTGATCAACAGGCAGTTTTATCATCCCAAACTACTCCAGGGTTATGCAAATAAGTTCGTGATATTCATGCCACTTTTTCCCTTCAGTCATGGGCATTTGAATGTCAATTACTTGAGTTTGGGCTCATGAACATAAAGAAAATAAGAAATATCCCTTGCTTTGCTTTGTCCTTTACTGGCAATATCATCGTTACAACTTGAAAAATCACTTTAAAATCCCAAACAACTTTTTGTGAATTTTATAATATTTTCCTCCGAAAGTACGTTAAAATATCTTTAAAACAAGGTCTTGTTCACCCCCGGATCAGTATGGACGAAAGAATTATGATTTTTCAAACTTAGACTATCCAGAACCCCTATAATTAGCAACATGTATTCTGGTTGGGCCCTTCAGGTCCACTGAATGATTTTTCCAAATCTGCCAACATTTTTTCTAAAACAATTCATGAAATTCCCTTCTAAAAAGGTATTATTTGCAATTTTTCACTGCTGAATGAGTCTGAAATGATTTTTCAAATTTTGACACACCTTATCCCTCGCATGCTCCGCCAGCAGCGAGATTAATTCGAACTTGAAAATTTATTCCCCTGAAAAGTGATTTTTTTAGGATATTGAGAATATTTTTAGGTTGACCCTCATAAGTTACCTATCTAATGATATCTTGTCCACCCTTTAAAGTTTTCAAACCAATTTAAAATAAATTTAGGAAGCAAGATAGCACGGTGCTGTCCTCTAGTTTCGGTTATGGTGATAATTAAGTTGTTTTCCAGAATTTCATCTCAAGACATTCAAATGTCTTCATATCACCCCGATTAGACACGAGAACATGCTTTGACCTCCCATAGGCTTGTATCAAGGCACAAACATATTTTACATTTTTACCATTCTCATTCATAATAATTTCTTTTGCCAAAAGTTGTCCAAATGCTCACACATTTCCTAAATCACAAAGTTTTGTCAACTTAAGTTTTCCAACTCGACTTCTCTAAAGAGTGTCAGATGTGTCACTTTTGGGATACTCTAACCCCAAACTTCTAAAAGAATACTCCAACCCTGAACTTTTGAAGGAATACTCTAACCCGTTTTTCAAAATTATTAAGATTAAAAAATCTTCTTTTATCAAAATGATTTGTCATCCATGGGGATACACCAACCTTGTTTTTTAGCTATAAATAATTTTTCCCCCTTCCTGGACTTCCATAAATGTGTCAAATAAATCTCATTCAATCAAAATACCCAGATGCATCTAAAAAATTATCAATTCAATTATCAATGCCAATTGAGAGATAAATTCTAATAGTCTATTCCTTTTCTTTATTATTGCATTGAATGATCCATGTTATGTTAGTTTATTTGTGCCTTACTAACATGATTTCTTTGTGATGATTTAGTGCATTCATGTTTTCCCAATCATTTCAAATAAAACCAAGGGTAATATTCCACGTGCGTATCTCTCCAGTGCCTACAGTTAAATATTCCATTTTTCAATGTAAAATCTAGGGGTCATTCTTATTGAAAATCTCTATATTCCCTATCTCTCCAGGTCGTAAATGAGATTAAATCTTTTTCATTAAAACCTGGATTATTTTTATAAGATTCATGCGATCGAAATAATGATGAGTTAAGATCAAAAAAATCAGAACTGAGATAAGACATAGCCAGTAAGGTATCAATTTTGGGGGTTATGAATAGTTTCATACCTCATCATGCATAACCAACTCTCGAACTCAAACGATGAATCTTGTATTGCGTAGACCATGGGATTGATGTATTGAGTTTCACAACTTAAAACATAGGTTTCAATAGGCATCCGGTCATGCCTAGCCCAAAATGATCGGTGGTGAATCTAAGCGTTAGCCATTTTGTGATGGTCATCGGAGACTAATAAGATAAGCGATACGTCTTATGGTCCCCTTCATTGTGTCGTAAGTTAAGAATCCATACATTCTTGTTCTTATCACATCATGAAAGAAAATCTCGATCAAGAAGACATTTCTAAGTCAAAAAAATATTTTAACTCATACACACCCATGATCTACGAGGATCTACCTCAGGGTATGTTGTGACAATAAGGAAAATAGAGGAAAGAAAAAATTTTGTTTCCAAACCAAAGCATTAATATTATGTATCCCAATATAGAGAATATGATTGTAGTGCCCAATAACAAAAAAAAAAGAGATTATTACTAGTATCCATGTTTGTCTCATTCCATGAATAAACATTAATTATAAGGAAAGTGGCGGAAAGAAAGACTTATCTAGCAGATCCAAAGCATCCATATCGTGTATCCCAATATGCAGAACATGATTGTAGTGCCAATAACAAAAAGAATGGAGATTATAATGAGCATCCAAGTTAATCCCATTTCACAGATGAACTTAGATTATAAGAAAAATGGTGGAAAGAAAACCTTTTCTTGCCAAACCAAAGCATCAATATCGTGCATCCCAATATAGAGAACATGATTGTAGTACCAATAACAAAGAGAATGGAGATTATAATGAGAATCCAAGTTTGTCTCGTTTCATAGATGAACTTTAATTATAAGGAAAATGGTGGAAAGGAAAGCTTTTCTTACCAAACTAAAGCATTAATATCGTGTATCCGAATATGGAGAACATGATTATAGTGCCACTAACAACAAGAATGGAGATTATATTGAGTATCTTAGTATGTCTTATTTCATGGATGGACTTTAATTATAAGGAAAAT
>JBBYHO010008882.1:0-13558 GCA_038382025.1 Adansonia gregorii
AACCTCTATACCTTCGATAGACAACCTTAACATTCAAAGCCTCTAAAAATCTATGGCAAAATTGACAAACCCTAAGGCAGAAGGCCACCTCATCAAACCTGTTAAAAAGTAAACAACTAAAAAAGACTAACTTCAATCATCAGATTAAGCTTTCAACATCCTCACTTTTGCATCATTTAAACATATAATTGTATCCCTATATATTATACAACATTTAACATCTTTCAAGTATCAGTTCCTACAAACAAAAGTTAGATTAAGAAAGAACTTCAGGTCCAACTTTTTGTTATTGACAAGCCTTGAAAGGCTCTAAGTAAGAACTTCTAACCTTCAAAGCCCACATAAGCTAGTGGCATCTATTTGGGATCAAACCCAGAAAACTACCTACCTCAGTCCATAAAGAGCTGGATGCCCATCAAGTTAAAGCCCACACAAGCTGGCACCCGTCTAGAGTCAACCCCAGGAAACTAACTACCTCAGTCCACAAAGAGCTAAGACTCCTATTGAGTTAAAGCCCATACAAGCTAGTGGCACCCGTCTGGGGTCAAACCCAGGAAACTACCTACCTTAGTCCATAAAGAGCTAGACGCCTATTAAATAAAAGCCCACACAAGCTGGTGGCATCTATCTTAGGTCAAACTAAGGAAACAACCTACCTTGGTCCATAAAGAGCTAGACACTTATCAAGTCAAAGCCTGCACAAACTGATGGCACTCGTTTGGTGTCAAACTTAGGAAACTACCTATCTTAGTCCATGAAGAGCTGGATGCTTATTGAGTCAAAGCCCACAATGCTAATGGTATCTGTCTAGGGTTAAACCAAGAAACAACCTACCTTTGTCCATAAAAAGCTAAACGCTTATCGAGTCAAAGCCACACAAACTAGTGTATGAAAAAACCTAGTAGGGAGGTCAAACGCTGCAAAACTCCTTAAAATTTTCTCTGTTTTATAGGTATGTTTAACCTATCTTGACTTATTATTCAATAGCTCTTTTTTTTTACAGGTATATGGAACCAGCATCCTACCCGAACTAAATGGTGTTTATTAGTTTTTGCCTTATCTCTAATACTTTGCAACAGCCAAAAAAGGGCAACTGTAGATGCCTCATTTTGTCCATGCTAACTTTTAGCATCCCAAGACTTAAGTGAAAGATGATAGAATCAGAAAATAAAAAAATATACTAGGGACAACTATTGAGTGATGTATCACCAAGCACTATTAGATAATGCAGTGCTAGGCGAAAAATTTTTTTGGTAAGGTCTAAAATGCCTATGGGCTGTATTAAAGAAAAATGTAAAATATGGCATCAAAAACCACTTTTTATGGTGTCACTACAGTTATTCATATGAGTACACAGATCAATTTCCCACTATTTGTGACCAAGGTAAGGTAACTTAGGAAGCTACAGATACGTGCAAGTTATATTAGTGCATAAATATTTATACAAGGTTTTTACGTCACCTAAAACTTGAATTTTCACATATAATATCAATACAATAGGGTTTGGTATTGATCCCTAAAATATGGTATCAATACCTTGCATGCTTGTATCAAAATAGACTTTGGCAGTAGCTAAAGTTACGATTTTTGAAAAAATGTATTGATACATAAACATGATTATCGATACAAATCTATGGAGTATTGATACTGGCCTATAAATCTCGAGACTAAAAATAATTTTTTTACTCTTAGTAGTGATAAACACCTCATTGTATTGATACTCATAGGTAAAAATTGCCTTGTGTATCAATACAACATGTTTTATATCGATACACTAAGGCATTTTTTGCCTAACACAAACCATTTTTTAGCCTTCAAAAATTTGATTCAAACATGTCTTTTCCACCTAAAAACCATTATAATTCATTGCAAACTTTGACTTTGACTTATAATTAGATTTAAACAAATTTTTAGAGCCCAAATAGCCAATGACAAGGGTCATTTTCATAAAATATATGGTTGTAAGAGGGAATATTAGGCATATATCCAGTTGTAGGCCATCACAGCCTTTCTGCCCCTTACTCAGCATGGCAGAACCAATGGAAATAAGGTAAGCCAAGCTTAGTAGATGGAGATGCCCCTAATACAGGAATGAAAGATAAAAAAATGCCCTTGCTTTGTCTCTTAAAAGTATTGGCTAAGCATTAAATTTAAATAAAGACTAAAGCTAGCTTTAAAAATAAAAACTTTTAGTTATCTTAGAAGAGACTCTCCATCCATTCTCAAGAAAAAAAAGAATAAAAAACTTTTAGCCATCCCTAAGAATCCTTCAACAATCTTTAGCCCTAAAACTTTTTCAAAACACTATTTTATTTCCTTTCACCCTTAACCTTCTTCCATTCTCATAATTCCCTAAAACCACCATTAGAAAACCTTTTAACTCTTCATACACTTTCATCCTTGAAACACACTACCATTAATAATATTACTGCAAAGCTTATTTCTTTCATCTCTTTCTTGCTAAGTAATAGCAAAGAGGGTGAAAAAACTAGGTTAAAGTCACTGCTTCAAGAAGAAAGATAAGTTCAAGCTTTTTTGGTATATTTTTTCTACCTTATTCCATACATTTTCTATTTTTATCATCTACATCATTTTAAAGAGCCTTTTATGCTACCATGACCATCCTAGAACTCTCATGCATTATTATTGGCATGGTTATGGTAGTCTTAAGATCTTTATCTCATATTGAAATGTTAACCTTAACATGTCTTATGTATGTTCGTGCATTTTCTCGTATTTTAAAGAGTTTCATGACATAAAAAATGTTGTCTTGACAATTTCAACATGAATTGCTTTGCTTAAATATGTTCACATCATTTCCATGCACCTTATCTATCATCTTCTTGTATTTCTTGTCATGTTCCTTTCATATTCATATATTCATCTCATACTGAAATGTTAACCTTAAAATGTCTTATGTATGTTCGAGCATTTTCTTTTATTTTAAGGAGTTTCATGATAGAAAAATGTTGTCTTGATAACTTCAACATGAATTCTTTTGCTTAAATATGTTCACGTCATTTCCATGCAACTTATTTGTCATCTTTTTGCATTTTGTCACGTATTTCCATGTCATAATGTCATCTTTATGTGTTTGCATGTTTAGTTCATGTTCATCTTTATGTGTGTTGTACTTTGATCATGACATCTCTATCAAAATGCCTGTTTGTTTCCTAAAAATCTATTTTTCAGAACAAATCCTTAAGTTAAGCTCTTAGTTCCTCAAATAGCTAGAGAATAGCATGGACTTAAGGTTTTCATTAAATTGGTATTTTAATCTTGGGACAAACTAAACCTTCTAGGTGTAGATTCATGGAAATAAAATATTTTCTTTTGTTAAAGTATTAAGCCTTGATCTTGAGTTTAATACCTCTTTCGTGATAAGGTCAACGGGTTATCTTATCATCCTAAACTATTTTGAGATTGTGGAATGAACTCGTAATGCCATTTTACTTATTCCCCTCTATCACGGATGTTTGCATATCTTAGATTCAAGTCTATTCTTGAAAAAATTTGAAAATATCAAATAACCCCCTATTTTGCTCTAGTAGCTTTGTAGTCTGAGTTTGGAAAATCATTCTTGAACCATAATATATTTTCCATTTTTTTTATATTTTTTCCTTAAAAGATATCGAAGTACCTTTCCAACGATGTCTTGTATGCCTTTGGATCATTCCAGATGTAGGAAATATAATTTCTCAAACTTTTGCTGTCTGAAACCCTTAGAATCAGCAATCAATTTTCTGTTTGGGTCGTTTTAGCCTACCACCAAATGATTTTCTTGAGCTTTTGAATATTTTTCCTAGAAAATTCATAAAATTTCATTTTTGGAAAAGTATTGTTCATAATTTAACAATTCCAGATGAGCCCAAAATAAATTTTTAATGTTTAGTGTGTCTTTCCTAGCATACGCTACTAGTGTCAAGACAGACCTAAATTCAAAAATTAATTCCACCTAGAAAGTGATTTCCAAGATTTTTAGAATATTTTTATATTAATTTTCATCAAGCTTCCTCTCCAATGATACCTTATTTACCCTTGAAGCCTTCGGTTAAACGTAAAATAAATTTAGGAAGGGAGATGACATGACACTATCCTTTATTTTTAACCTAATTCTTAAGTGCTTTTATAAAGATGTTCGAACATCTCGAAATGCATCTAATTGGTCTCCATGAAACAGAAACCCTTCAGATCGGGTCAAGGCTAAAATAGAAAAAATAACTTTATACAAAATATGTCTTTCTTCCATGAATACTAAAATTTTTTGCCAGTGGAGGTACTCTAACTTCTTTTCTTTGAAGGTATACTTCAACCCCACCTTTTATTCAAAACTCGAATTTTTTCTCCAACCAAAATTTTTTTTAAATATAACTAAAATTATAACCCTGAGGATACTCCAACCACTATTCTGAAGTGATATTCTAACCCCGTTTTTAACTTAAAACCTGAATTTTCTCTTTGAATTCACATTTGAGATCCCTAATCATTTTCCTGAAACATCAAGAATTTCATCATTGAGGATACTCTAACCCTATTTTTTGATGGAACACTCCAACCCCATTTTTATTCAAAATTTGAATCTCTTTCTTAATTAAAATTCCTTTCAAGTATACTTAAAATTTTTATTTTAGCGGATACTCTAACCCCACTACTCTAAAAGTACTCTAACCTTGTTTTTTATTCTTATCTGAAATCCAAATTTTCTCCTGGGCATTTTCAAGTTTACCAATGAAAACTTCTTTTTCCTGTTTCCTAAACTACTATTGAGTCCAACCACATCTCAAAGTTGTCATTCTAGTTATTCTTTAATGATCGAAGATAATTATGAGATGCATTCCAATTGCCCATCCTTTTATGCTTTTTTTACGTGTTTACTTTCATGTAATTTATTATATTTTTTTCATCTTACTAACACTTTTCTCTTTGCAAGGACCATTATGCGTTCATGTTTTAAAACTACTTTCAAAATTACAAAATGATATTCTATGTTGGTATCTCTCCAATACTTGACATGAAATATCCAAAATTTTAAAAACCAATCCAAAATATCCTTATGTTCCTTATACCTCCAAGGCGCATAAGTGATATAAATTTTCTTTCAAAACTCAAATTTGTATTTTCCACAAAACTTCATGCATAAAAAGGGATTATATCTAAACAATGACCAAATGTAATCGATTAAGCTAAAACCGAAGTGAGACATAGTTAGTAGGTACCAATTTAGAGTGTTTTGGTGGTACTAATCCTTTTTCACGCGTAACTTACTCCCAAACCCAAACAATAAATCTCTAGACTTGTTAGACCTTAAAATTGATGTTTTGAGTTTTGCAACTCAAAATATTATTTTCAATAGGCATCCTATTTTTTCTAGCCTGAAATGATAGATAATGACTCCAAGTTTATGGCCACTTCATAAGGGCCATCCAAAACTAGTTGGATGAGCTATTCACGTAACAATCTTTTTTCCCTTCATATTGCTATCTCTAACCCAAATCCTGATCATGGGATGACTCAAAGGCTTGATCACCACCACTATCATACATTTCTAAGTTATATGAGCTAAGCCTTTTGGATCATATGAAGTTTAAAAGACAGGCACATGATCACAAGATAGATTGCCAGCACGCTGAATTATGACCAGCAACATCAGACTTTAAAAGGATTTCTTGACAAATTTTGGATAAAAGATACAGATTATAGTCCTAAGCTTGACCTGTCACTAGGGTGCACCAAGAATAGATGATATGATGCATAGGGGCAAGCATAACAATCAGACAACATCACAGCGTATCTACGTTAAAATTACCTTTACACATGGTGATAAAATACCACGTAAGGACAAGCTTGACCAAACAAGTGGTGATATTCATTCGTCAATATCTGTGTTAAGTTATCAACATGGTGACTTATTTTGGTCAGATTGTGAACTTTTGGCATTGTAGGTGTGAACATTCGCTAGTCATTAACTACTTGCTAAAGAAGGGTGAGCCATAGAGCATTACAGCATACCCTAAAAAAATGATCATAAAAATAACATGACAAATATGAGCGACAATGTTCAGCTATCATTGCTGGTAAATATGGTATACAAGAGCAAAGGTAAGAAGTGTTTCCTCGGGTGACCCTATTCTCTAAGTTATTCTATCAGCATTCGGGTATGGTTTGACATGGTTTGGTTCATAGGGCTCACCATATAAGTTTAAGTAGACATCTAAATTGGTATCCTAATCGCTCTTTCATCCGATAAGGATAATTAAGGCACCCTAATCTTGGGCCCATCACAGGTTTAGTGTAACGGGTTCGACCCAGTGGATGTATTTCCTTTTACAAATGTGGAGGGTTACTTACGAGAGACATAGGTAATTTACATCCCAAAAGGTCTTGCCATGCCTATGCCGAAGGTTACTCACGAAGGCGAATAGCTCGCTTCCTCCTAATAATTAAGATCCTAGCCTCACCATGGTGTTTAGTGGGAATTTAGTGCAAAATGAATACTTATTCAAATCCATATTTATTTGGGCATAAATAATCCCTAATAATTACAAGATTAAAACAATAGTTATTAGTAGGCAAAAATAAAAAAAAATTATATCTAAATAATTATGGTGATCGAAAAACTAAGAATCGAGTGAGAAATAGCTAGTTATAGGCCTAACTCTCTTTAGTCCCAAATGGAGTTGCCAAGCTATTGACATTCCACATGCTCAACCTTTATAAACTTCGGATGATCTGAAGGGCCAAAGCACGCTCGACTTAACAAATATGATGACATTTGACATGAAAGAGTGAAAGACCATTAGACAAATCGCTCATCTAACTTGTCTTGGATGGCCACTAGAAGTGGCCAAAAACTAAGAGTCACCACCGATCATTATAAGTTAGGCATGATCAAATGCCTATTGAAAATAATACTAGAGATTCATTATTTTGGGTTTGGGAGTTGGTTACATGTAGGGAAGGATTAGCACCCTCAAGATGCTTAAAAATCGATACATCTAACTATATCTTACTTGAATATTAGTTTCCTTAGTTCCATTTTTATCATTATTTAAATATAATTCCCTTTAATGCATGAAATTTTGTAAAGATATAAGTCTGAGTTTTAATGAAAGTTTTATCACCTATGCACCCCGAAAGGTGAGAAACATAGGGGTTTTTAATGAAAATAGTCTTCGAATGGGTTTTAAAAAATTAAATATTGTATTTCTAGCATTAAAGAGATACCGACATGAGATATCATTTTGTGATTTTGAAACTAATCTTTAAAGCATGAATGCTCGAGGTCTTTACAAAAGGAAATGTATTAGTAAAGTGGAAATGAGAACAATAAATAAATCCATACAAAATACATGAAAAAAAAGGATGATCAAAATATTTCTCATAATTATCTTCGATTATCAATGAATAACCGAGATGACAATGTTGAAACTTAGTTGACTTTAGTGGAATTTGAGGAGAAAAAAAAGGTTTCGATGACTCGAGGATATCTTTAAGAAAAAAGTTTAGATTTTTAAAGGAATGTGAGAGCGGGGTTAGAGTATCCCCTTAGAAGAGTAGGGTTAGAGTAACCCCAAAAGTGAAAATTTAATGTCATCTTGAGGTGAAAGTGGGGTTGGAGTATCCCCTTAGAGAAGTGGGCTGAAGTATCCTTAAAAATAAAAATTTGATGTCATTTTAAGGCAAAAGTGGGGTTAGAGCATCCCTTCAGAGAAGTGAGATTAGAGCATCCCCGAAAATAATAATGTTCTATGTTAAGAGGAATGGGTCATATTCTTGAAAATAGGGAATCATTAAAAATTGGGAGCGAAAGGTTTGGCTAAAATGTTCCTCTTTTTGTTTAGTCTCAGTCCAAATCAAAAAGGCTCAAGTTATTAGAATGAGCCAAGTAGATCATGAGGCATTCGAATACTTTAATAAAAATGTTTCGAAAATCAAGTTAGAAACAAAGGATAACATCTTGCTGTTTCTTTTTTGAAATTTATTTCAAGCTTATCCAGAGGTCCCGAGGGGTAAACGAGGTACTATTGAAAAGGTAACTTGATGAGGATTAATGTAAAAAAAATTCCAAAAATCCTAGAAAATCACCTCCTAGGCTGAATTAAATTTTTAATTTCAACCTATCTCGACACTGGCAACATGTATAGGGTAAAGGTATAATGGATTTTGAAAGATCAGTTCAGATCCATTTGAAATTGTTAAAATTTGAATAATACTTTTTCAAAAAAGGAACTTCATGAACTCTATGGGAAAAATATTTGAGGGATTCAAAAATGTTGTTTGCTAGATCGAAACACCCAAAAAGTAAATTACTCACTGGATCTAGAGGTTTCAGATAGTGAAGATTTAAAAAATCGTAACTATTTCATCCGTGATGATCTGAAGGTAAATAAGACATCGTTGGAAAGGTAATTCAAAGCCCTTTAAGGGAAAACAACCAACACATTCTGGATAAATCACTTTTGATTTTTTAATAGTTTTTCAAAACCAAGCCACTGTGCTACTAGAACAAAAGAGGATAGGTGTTTGGTATTTTTGTTTTCTTTGGGTTAAGATTGAGCCATGGACGTTCGGACATTCATAACCAAGATAAAAGATTGATATGGGCATCACAAGTGCATTCCACAATCTCAGAGTAGTTTGGGATGATAGCATAACCTGTTGACCATGCCACTATGAGGGTGGTTAGCTTAGGACCAAGGATTCACATTTTTCAACTAAAAGATGTCATTTCATTTTTGAAAAACCAGTACTTTTTCCACGAATCTAGAACTAAATACTTGCTTTACACTCAAGGTTGGAAAACCAACTTCATAAAAATCTTAAGCCCATGTTATTCTCCATGTATGGGAGATAGCATGTGCTTAACTTAAGGATATTTTTGAAATAAGGTTTCCTAGCACTAAAGCATGCATCTCAACACAAGCAAAGTACCACAAAACGATGCAGAATATGGGGAACATATATGCATGAGCAAAGATGACATTTTTCATAAAAAAGATGGCAAAAATTCATGGAGATGATAGATAGATGCATGAACATATTTAGGATGAACATGTTTAAAAAGAGTTTGCTAAAAAGGCATTTTTATTTCATGGAGCCTATCAAGCTTCTAGGAAATGCTTGAGCGTACTTATGTCATTTTAAGATGCATACTTTAAACATGAGATAAAGATATGAATATGGAAGGAACATGGCAAAAAGTACATGGACAGAGGTTGTTATGGTGATGAAAATGCAAAGGAGCATACTTACTTAACCAAACAGCATGAAGTCACCATGAAAAACATCAAGATCCTAAACTACCATAACTAAAGCCACAAAAAATGCATGAGAGTCCTAAGGTGTCCAAAAGAGCACAGAAAAAGGTTTACTAACATTATGTTAATGACAAAATAAAAACTACAAAGATCAAGGTAGAAAGGATATACCAAAAAAACTTAAACTTTTCTTTTTCTCAAAGTAATGGCTGTAGGATTAATTTTTTCCTTCTCTTTGCTATTATTTAGCAAGAAAAGGATAAAAAGAAGTAGCTTTTTAGTAGTATGGTTGATGGTGAGGCTTTTTAAGGATCAAAATATGTGGAAAGTTGGGTTCTTGTAGGTATTCTAGTGGTGGTTTGAGGTATTTACTGGAATGGAGGTTGGTTATGAGTGAAAGACAATAAAATAGTGCTTTTGGTGAGTTTTTGAAGATAAAGTTGCTGGAGAATTTATGGGAATAGATGAAGTTTTTTTTTTTAGATTGCTAAGAGTCTTTTTTTTTGCTCTTCCTTTTTTTTTTCTTTATACTGATCATTAGTCTTTTTAAGAAATAATGCAGGGGTACTTTTGATTTTTCTCTTTTGCCCTAGGGGATATCTCTAGCTACCATGCTCAGCCGACTCCTTTTTTATTTGTTCTACAATGCTGAGCAAGGAGGCAGAAAGGCTGCAGCAGCCTCCCAGCAAAGATATGCTTGCCAACCTCTTACAACCATATATCTTGCGAAAGTGATCTTTGTTAATAATTGTTTGGGCTCTAAAATTTGCTTAAAATCCATTAATGAGCCCATAGTTGAGGTATACAATGTTATATGATAGTTCTTTAGTGAAAAACATGTTTAAATTGTCTCCTCAAAGGCTGAAAAATGGCTCGAACTAGGCAAAAATGCATTGGTTTATTGATACATAACACATTGTATCAATACACAAGGTATATTTTACTTTGAGCATCGATACAATTGATTGTGTGTTGATACGAAGAGCACAAAATGTTTCTAATCTCGAGACTTAGAGGATAGTATCGATTCTCTATGGATCTGTATCGATACTTATACTTGTGTATCGATATATTTTACCAAAAATCATAACTTTAGCTACTGCTAAGGTCTATATTGATACAAACATGCTAGCTATCGATACCACATCTTAAGTCTCGATACCAAACCCTTTTGTATCGATACTACATGTGAAAATTCAAGTTTTTCATATTGTAAAAGCCTCTTATCAATGCTTATGCCCCAATATAACTTGTATAAGCCTGAGGATTCCCAATTTACCTTAACTTGGTCACAAACAATAGGAAATTAACTCATGTATAACCTTTGTGACACCATAAAAAGTGGCTTTCAATGCTTCATTTTTAAATTTTCTTAAATACAACCCATAGGCATTTTAGAACTTCCAAAAAAACATTTTCATCAGGCGACGTCTCCTAGCTTTATTTCTATTTTTGATTTCATCACTCTTTGATTATGCCTTAGGTTGCTAGAGATTAGCCTGAACAAAAAGAAGTGTCAATAATTGCCCCTTTTAGGCCATTGCTAAGTATCAGGAATAAGGTAAAAACAAATAGACACCATTTTGTTCAAGTAGTCTATTAAGTTATTTTTTGAGTAGGAATGAAAAAGTGTCCCGCTCTTTGAGGACTAAAAGAAAAGAAGTGCCACTAGCTCATGTAGGCTTAAGAGTAATAGAAAAGGCATATGCTCATTTAGGACAAGAAAAAAAGCATCTTGCTCTTTGAGGACAAAAAAAAATGTCCTGCTTTTTAAGGATAAAAAAAAAAGAAAAGGTCCTGCTCTTTGAGGACGAGGAAAGAAAACATCCTGCTCTTTAAGGATAAAAAAAGAAAAGGTCTTACTCTTTAGGGATAAAAAAATCCTACTATTTGAAGAAGAAAGAAAAGGTCTAGCTCTTTGATGACAAGAAAAAAAAATGTCCTGCTGTTTGAGGACAAAGAAAGAAAATGTCTTATTGTTTGAGGATAAGAAAAAGAAACATCCTACTCTTTGAGGATAAAGAAAGAAAATGTCCTGTTCTTTAAGGATAAAGAAAGAAAAGGTCTTACTCTTTGAGGACAAGAAAAAAAAAGGTTTTGCTCTTTGAGGATAAAGAAAAGAAAACATCATGTTCTTTAAGAATGAAGAAAGAAAACATCTTACTATTTGAGGACAAAAAAGAAAAGGGTCTCGCTCTTTGAGGACAACAAAAGAAAATGTCCTGCTCTTTAAGGATAAAACAAAGGGTCCTATTTTTTTAGAACCAGAAAAGAAAACATCATGCTCTTTAAGGAAAAAAAAAGAAAAAGTCCTACTTTATGAGGATAAAAAAAGAAAAGGTCCTACTATTTGAGAATGAGAAAGAAAAGGTCCTGCTCTTTGAGGACAAGAAAAGAAAATGTCCTGCTCTTTGAGGACAAAGAAAGAAAAAGTGTTGAAAATAGGTACCTTTCTTCGATGATTTTCAATGAGCTTGTGATATTGGAGGTACTTACCTAAGATTTTTCAAGGTTTTTGAAAACAAAAATTCATACCTTGCACTCTTTACTGATTTGGCTTTTATACGGGGATTTGTACCTAAAAGATGTTAAATCTTGTAGAATGCATGAGAATGCTTATACGTGTTTGAATGATGCGAAAGTGGGGTTTTTACAGGCATAATTTGTCAATTTTAGATCTTTCTCACATCTGATAAGATGGCTTCTGTCCTGATGACCTATGATGGTAATAAGAGGGTTATGAAATTGGATGATTCATGTTAGAAGGCTCTAACTACACAGAGTCTATTAGCAAGCATGAGTGGTGCATTTTTGCCAATTCTAACTCTAAAAAGCCTTTTTAACTATTTAAATGTGTTGAACCTTGGTTGTTTGGGTGCCAATCGAAGTAGGATTTTAGCCTCTCTTCTTCATGATAAGCTTTTCTAGAGGTAGAGTTTGAACATTTCTCAGGATATAAGATCAAAGAAGGTGGGACCAACCACAACCCTAAAGTTCATTTTTGGTCTTTAGACCTAACAAAAATTCTCATAAAGTTCAATCTTTCCAATCAATGATATGAAATCCTGTTATCAGCTTTGTTTATTTATCAAGCATTATTAATTAAATGATGAACATGATGCAATATGGAATACAGGGTTATGAAAAGGTTTAGCAAGAAATCAAACAATTGTATTCTTATTTGATTGAAAAAATATGAAATACAAAAGAGCCAACAAAAGTCTTCCCATGGTGATTGGCTTCGATGCTGATGGCATGAATTTGCCACTGAGTGCTTTGAAAGACTTTCTCTTGAGCAAATAATCCTTATGGTGTTGGCTAAATCATAAGAAGACTCCCTAGATTGCCCTATGGTGGGATGGAGACCTCAAAGTTGGTTAATTTTCATTTTCCAAGTATAGATGTGGATGAGGTTTGGTCAGCATAGAATACATATATTGAGTTATGATTTGATGTCTTGGTTAGAGTTATGAATATAGGGAGGATTGGTTTTAGGCTGACGATATTTTGACTTGGTTTGAATGGGTTTGGTTATTTAAGCCGCCCTCTTAGTTTTTCAACTTGAGTTATATTTCTTTTTTTTTTGATATTTTGGAGAATGGTTGGCGAAAGACTAATAGAATGCCTTATCGATTTTTCATCCTAAAGTTTTTTCAAGCATAGTATGTCCTTATAGAATCAGAGTTCATAGGATTGGGCAGGTTGTTACCATCCATTTTGGTTAAGATTAAGGCTCTTCTAGAGAATACACGCTTTACCACATATGGTTCTTCATAATTTAGGGTTTATTTTCCATGAAAATCTTTATGGATTGGGAGAATTTGATTAAGCACTAAGTTACCTTCTCAAAACTAATAAGGATAGACCTTTTTGTCATAGGCTCTTATTATGCACTTTTGATACGTCTACCCATGATAGATGGTTGTGATTCTCTTCTTTTTTATGAGATTAAGTTACTCAAATCGATCTTTAACCCATTTGGCCTCTTCAAGTTTTGCATCTATCAGGACATTGAGTGACAGGATTTTTATTTTGATGGGTAAAACAGCTTCCATGCCATAGACTAAGGAGAATGATATAGCACCCGTAGAATTTCATACTGCTATGCAGTGAACATGTAATGCAACGGGTAACTTTTCATGCCAATCCTTGTACGTTTTAGCTATCTTTTCGATTATCTTTTTAATATTCTTATTGACTGCTTCCATGCCCTATTTATTTTTTGATGATATAGGATGAAATTTCGATGCTGAATTTTAATCTAAGAATAGATTGCTTGCAACATTTTGTTTTTTAGATTA
>JBBYHO010008914.1:0-13554 GCA_038382025.1 Adansonia gregorii
ATAATGCAAATACATTTAGAAATCTTGATTTTCAAAATATTAATAAAAATATATTTCAATTTAGTATTAAATATCCTTAATGTTAATATAATAATTTATGTTATTTATAAAAATTAAATATGTGAAAATTATATATATTCAGTAATTTTTTGAATTATTATTTTCTAAATTGATTAATGATTATGTAAATAAAAATATATAAACAATAATTAGAAAATAAATAAACAAATAAAATAATTGCGTTTATCATATTAATATTATACCTTTATATCTTATCTTACTAGGGTTCCCCATCTTCGTCAGGGGTTTTGAAAAATTTTTAAGAATAATTTTGAACACATTAAATCATAATTATTTATTCAAATAATTATATATATATATATATATTAATTATTTAAGCATTTTTGCCATGTTTTAATATATTAGTGAATTAAAATAATTGTATTTTTATGATAAAAATTAAATATTTCAAATTGCATCTTTTCCAAAAATAAAAACTATCTTATTAAACAAATTCCAAATAAAAATGTTGTAAAATTAATTTTTTTTAGAAAAAATCTAGTGACAAATTGATCCAAAACTAGAACTGAACTTGATTCTTTTACGATTGAATTTTACATTTTTCAATTGTAAGTCTAAACTGACAAATTTTTCTTGTTAATTTTTTTTCTCTTCTCGTATCGAAAAATACAAATTAGATCTAAAATCTTTGTTCACACAAATTTTGTTTATTTACTTAATAATAATCATTTATTGTAATCATGATAAATAATAAATATTTTTTAGTTATTGGTTCAATTTGTAATTTTTTAAAATTGGTTTCTCTAACATGTTTTCACGGAAAAGTTATTCCTTTCTCTTATTAATAATTATTTATTACAGCAACAATAAATAACAATATTTTGGTCTATTAATTTATTTTTAATTCTTCCAAAATCGTTTGTGTCACACATGGTTAAAAAAATTAAACTTGCAATAATGGAGATACGAACATAACACCAAAAAAAACTAAAATAAGGTAAAAAAACACGACATTAAAAAATAATATTAATACAATAAAATATGAACATGCTAAAACTTATGTAACATAAATTATTAAAATATCAAATAATGTATTAAATACGATTATCACATGAAATAAAATATATAAACTGATATAGATACATGAATTGTCGGGTCTAAAAGTTTCTTATTTCCTTAAATAATTATGTTCATAAATTGACAATATTTTTTCACAACCCCTTTTTTCTAATTCCATTAAAACATTTAAAAAATCAATAAAAAGTAATTATTTGTCATAAATTGTAAATATTTTTAATTTTGAAGCCCATTTTATAATTCTCTTAAAATATAAAAAATAATAAAAATAAAAAGGGACAGTTGTTGCTGTCCTATTCTCCCAAGCTACTGTCTATGACGGGATACTTTTAATCTGTAAGAAATAGATAAAAATAACTTAAAAGCAAACCCCTAATTGATTCTTCAAATGGGGCCACGTCAACAAGTTTTCTTTTAAGTTTTTAAAATAATTATGATATATTATATTTGTACTTTTTTTATTACAATCATATTCAAATACATATATATAAATTTAGACACATTACATATAAATTTTGACACATTCATGCATCATATTGTGTTAGCTTTTTTTCTACATTTTGTTATTGTGCTTTAGTTTTTTTTTTTTATATTTGTGTCATGTCGAAATTGCCATGCAGCACGATTTGAAAGTTATTCCACCAATTGTTTGAATAATTGAGGGAACAATTTTTTGTCCCTTGGCAAGCAATTGTTAGTCTTTCTTTAATTTAGAGTATGTTGTATTTGTATTATTTTTGTGTTATAATCATATTTTAGGTTTGCATATATATTAATTTTTATGTGCTAATAGTTTCTATTATATAAATTTGATACATTTGTGCATTCGTGCTGTGTTAATATTATTTTTTGTGTTATATTGTGTTTTAGGTTTTTATATTGTACCCAAAATTTCAAGTTTTAATTAGCAATATTCAAATACCTCATTATTTTATAAATTTTATTATTATTGTGCACTTGTATTGTTGTCATGTTATTTTTTTCAATAGTATTCGTGTGTGATACTATTCAAATAACATTTAATTTTGTGTCACATGTGATATGAATATTGATTTCTTTTAAAAAATAAGTTATACTAATTTTTTTAAAATTATTGAATAAAAATTATTGCATTGAAAAATCATTGTTAAAAATTAAAATATTGAATGATAATATAAAATGAGTTAATGTAAGTAAATACTTTTAAAAATGTTAGGCGACAAAGAAAAAATATATTTTTATGATTAAATAGTAAAAAAAAATTATGTTAAATGATGTTATAAGTTATGAGTTATTGGATGAATTATTAAGTTTATATTTTTTTTTATTTCTTGATATGAATACAAATGATAGATATCAATATGATCTAAATGAATTAAAATTTCATATCAATCTTACTTTTCTACATATTAGGTAATATAATGAATTAGATTCATGTTTTTATGTTATATTTGTGTTATTTTACATCTATACTTGAACTTAAATGTCATCCTTGATTAGGTGAAAAAAACTAAAGCAACATGAAGATTCAAATACTAGCAAATTAAAAAAATTAAATATGTAAGAATTATTTATTTTCGTTAATTTTTAATTATTTTACCAAATTGATTAAAATAATTATGGAAATAAAGATATATATACATAATAATTAGAAAGTAAATAAACGAATAAAATATATATATATTTTTTAAAACAAACAAATATCAAGTAAAGAAAACTGATTAGTTTTTTTAAAATAAATAAATAAATAGCAATTTGTACGCTGACCCATTTCTATTCTGTTTTAATCAAGAATTCGACTGTTCAAAAAAATAATAACAAATAAATAGTTAAAGAAAAAAATTTATTAAAGTAATGCCTTAATTGATAGTATTATATAGATGCTCATGATTTTGTTGTATGATATTTATATTAAAATATGTAGATGCAAATATAATGATCTATTTTTTAAGTCAATGATTTTATAATTTAAATTGAATCATTATGATAAATTAAGTGTTATAAAACTGAACCAGACCGAATTAATTGGTCAGATCAGTTGAACTAGAAAATTATGGTCCATTTAGTCTAATACGCACCATAAAATTAGGGATTTTTGGAACTAATAGAAAATCCATTGAATTGGTAAAAAATATTAAAAATCAAGAAAAATAGTTTTAAGTTTATTTTTAATTTTTTTTATAATTTTTAAAACCTTTTTATCCTTTGAATTTATATTAAAAATCATTCCATTTAGTCAAATAAATATTTTTATTAAATATTTATTATATATAATATTTATTTACTATTAATTTTACATATTTTATATTTAAAATTTTAATACAATTGGCTGCTTTAAATGGTTTGGCCTCCATTCTGGTTTTTAAACATGAGATAAACTATACAAAATAAGATAATTTTTAAAATGAGGTATAGATGTATGAAATTACTAAATTCAATCTAGACAAATGGTAACTTTAAATAATCATAGGTATATGACGCAAAATTGAGGGTATGTGAATAGTGATAATTAGACTTGACAACTTGGAACATAACATAATATCGGCATGAACATAATATGAGAAAAATAATTAAAACTCGACACACTCAAGAATAAAAATGAACATACATAAAATAAATAATTAATATGTTAAAATTTATACAAGTATATATATCTTGAATACAACTATAATAAAAAAATAAAACATAAATACAACAAGAATACACAAAAGAAAAAGAATCAAAGGCTTGCCACAATGTTATAAGCTTTAGAGAAGCAATCCCCTCAAACTATATATATATATATATATATATATAATTTAAGGGACTGCTATAGTAGATTGTTATAGATACTATAAAAGTTGTATTGAGAAAACTAAAAAAATACATTAAATTTCTATAACTAATTTCTTTAATATAGAAAGTTCATCAGTTTATCTAGTTTGATCTAGTTTAATGTATTGATTAATTAGCTTTTTTACAACTTGCTATAAAAGGGACATGTCTTAAGCTTCGATGAACAAATCATGTTGTTTAAGAATACAACCATAGACTATTTGAAGGATGAGTTCCATATTGCAGAAAAGTTTTCTCTTTATTTGTCAAAATCATTGTTTTTTATCCACATTGGAGGCAATGATTTGGGCTTATACTGGGATTTCATGGAAAAGCTGATTGATGTTGATAAATATGCTCAATTCCTCTCAAAAGAGCTGTCCAAGAGGTTGCAGGCAAATTTATTTATATAATCCAATCTCATATTTGTTTTTGTAATTTCTTTTGGAATAAACTAGACCTCTTCAAGGGTCAAGCAACCTGGAATAAGCTCAGCTTGACCTTGATTTGAGTGTGATTATCTGTGATTTAAATTAGCTCAAATCACTGTTTAATAAAATAATATTTTTATTTTAAATTAATTGTGAAAATATGTAACTATTAATATAAAAATAATTTGTAATATTTTAATATATATAAAAACAATGAACCAAAGTTGTCGATTTGGGCCAAATTCATACTTAGATTTGAATTTCAATTTTTTAAGCCGTGGCCCATCTTATCAAAATAAATGGTGTCTATTTATTTACCCATAAGAAAATAAGACAATGTGCTATATAAAAACTCAATTTGCTCTAAATCTATTTGCAGATTGAGTTCTTTGTTTGATTCAGTATATTTGATCCAAATTGAATTAAATCCAAAATTAAATTTTTAAAATTAAATTGGTTGTCTAATGTAAATTATTATTTAATTTAATAAAAAATAATTTTTACTTAAATTTTATTAAAAATATACTAATATAAAAATAAAAATTTTAATATATTCCAGACATTTAAATTTTTTTTAACTATTTGAACTTGACCAATTTGACTTGATTACATTCAGCAAAAAATCCTCCGATTACGATAGATAGTGGCACTATTGGCCCTTGTTAGTTGAATTTTGTACCTGTTATGCCTGAATCAGAGTTAAATCCAAATTTTATTTTGTTTTATTTTTCTTTTGCATAGGCATTCTACCAACTTGGTGCACGTAAGTTTTTTGTAAACAATGTCTCACCACTGGGTTGCCAACCATATAGCATAAAGAAGATGAAGCCTAAGACACGATGCTTTGAAGAGCTAAACATACGCATATCAACCTACAACAAACTCTTTCCAGATTTACTACCAGATCTTCAATCCTTCCTTTTGGGATCCAAATTCATTCTTGGAGATCTTTTCAAGCTTTACAAGATGCCTCTTCATCTCCAAGCTCATATGGTTTGTTTTATAACTTCACTTTATCTAACCAATTTGTTACAAAATTTTCGTGCAAAGAAGCCGCAGTCTAAGAATAAAAAAAAGGGGGCGTAAAGATTGGGATTCGAGTTTAAACTTATTAAATGACAACTTTTAAGAGTAGTTACGTAACCGACTGGATTCAGCTTTGCATTTCAATTCATCATACTTTCATTTCCTTGCACTAAAAAAAATTTTTATTTATTAGGGTTTGAAAACATAAAGGATTCTTGCTGCATTAATGTGAATAGAGATGGAATAGGATCTTGTGCACCCAATTTGTCACCATGCGATCATAGGCAAACACATGCGTTTTTTGATCCATTTCATGCAAGTGGGAGCTTGCACTTCATATGGGCAAGGAAATTCTTGAGGGAGCTTCTTAATCTTACTAGCATGGTGGCTTAAGTTGTACGAATATCTTGTTAATTATTTTATAAAGAATACACAAGTGTCACTTGATCGTTCTTCACATGTTAATTAATTCTGAACAAGCTTTTTTTTTTTTTAAATCCTTTTCGAATAATAGTAATGAAAAAAATATAAAACTATGGAAGTTACATATCTAAGAAATATTGGGTTCTACATGGAGCTTTGATTTTTGTTTTAGACTTTCTTCAAATTCTTTTTATTCTTAGGCCAAATTTTGGGATGTTTTTAGGGTTTCACAACTATGGTTGTAAAAATCTATAATAGTTGGCATGTATATATTATTATTGTTCTCTTTGAAAATAGTAAAAATCTCTGTAGCTCTATAGACGTAGATCAATTAGTCGAACTATATAAAATCTTGTCTATTATTATTGTTGTTGTTGTTGTTGTTTTCTTACAATTTGTGCTAGAGCAAGGTTTTGTGATTTATTGGGAACGATAACAGGAGAATAAAGTGTCTAGAATAAAGAAGTTTGATTACACATATTTGGGGCATTAGAGAATGCAAGTCAAGACTGTCTCTACGAGAAGAAACTTCAACTTTTGTTACTTGTGGAGAAGCCCAAAAATATGTTAATTTTGACGTTTTTTGATTGGCAGGTTGTCAATATTATTCAATTAACCTTGTCAAAATCGATTTACCATAATTTGAACAAGGAAAAACCTTGACAAAAATAATGGTGGTTATATTTAGGAGGTATAAGAAGCCATCAACGAATAATAATATGCATTTGATGAAGAAGTTGAATCTAAAGATAGCAGAAGGTATGTAAATCATAACACACCTGAATGAGTTTAAAACTATCAAAAATCAGTGTTCGTTTGTCAAAATTAAGTTTGATAATGAAATTCAGGCATTAATTTTATCGGTATCATTATTAAATTGTTGGGAGGTCATGAGGATGGCTGTAAGTAATTCTATTGGAAAATCAAAGTTGAAATATGATGATATTCAATATCTGATTTTGGTTGAGGAAGTGTGTAAGAGAAATCTAGTGAAGCCTTAGGTTCAAGTTTAAGCTCTGCCTTAAATGTTGATAATAGGGACAGAAATAATAGTAAAGGTTCAAACAAAGCTAGATCAAAATCTAAAACAAAGACGAAAGTAAGTTAAACTAGACAACAAGTTGTTTGTTGGAATTGACAAAAGCCTAATCACATCGATTGTAATGATCATAAAAAACTGAATGCAAATGCTAAAAAATGGTTTCCTCATTGGCTACAAAAATGAACAGTTTAGTGTTCTAGGATGATCAGAGTTAGAAGATCATTAGAAGTATGGTTTTTCATGAAATAACTTTATAAAATGATAAATCCAGTGGCGATTTAGATCCGTCAGATTAGTTTGATAGAACATGAATTTTCAGTCTAGATATTCCTGAGTACACTATATAATAGTAGCCAAATAGTAATATACCTATTGTTCCACAAGAAGAAGCAGGAATTTGGTATTGACTACTTAAAGGTTTTCACTCTAGTTGTGAAGAACACTACAATCTAACTTGTACTGGGACTAGTGGCTGGTAAAATGTTGCATCTTAAATAGCTAGGTATGAAGATGGCATTTCTCCATGGTGACTTGGAGGAAAACATCTATATGCATCAACTTGAAAGTTTGCAACACAAAGGATAGAAATTCTTGTTCATAATTGAAGAAAAGCTTGTATGGTCTAAAACAAGCTATTACAAAATGGTATAAGTAATTCAACAATTTCATGGGCATTATTAGATACGCAAAAAGTGAAGCAGCTTTTTGTTGTTATTTTATTTAAAAAATTATTATCTAATCTTATTATTTTACCGAGATGATATGCTTATTAAAAGATCAACAATGTAAAAACTAAAATTACCAAAATAGTTTATATTGAAAGATTTAGGAAGTGCTAAGAAAATCCTTAGAATAAGAATTATTAGAGATAAAGGGAAAAGTATTTTGAAACTTTCACAAGCAAAGTATTTTAACAAGGTTCTTAGTAGAATAAATATGGATAATTCTTAACTGCAAGCACGCCTTTGGGAAGCCATTTCAAACTATGTAAAGATCAATCCTTTAAAACAAATATAGAGTGTGAGCATGAGTTAGGTTCCTTACGCCTCAGCCATTGGTTCGCTTATGTATGTTATAATATGTACTATACCAAATATTGCATGTGCAGCGAAAGTTGTAAGTAGATATATAAGTCATCTCGAAAAACAACATTGGGAGGTCATAAAGTGGATCTTTAGATACCTAAAAGGCACTTCAGGTAGTAGTTTGTGTTACATTGTACGTGATTTAAAGCCAGAGGGTTTTGTAGATGCTAACTTAGCTAGTGATGCTGATAATAGAAAAAGCATTACAGGTTTTGTGTTCACTTTGGATGATACTGCAGTATCACGGGGTTCAAACTTACAAAAGGTTATGGCATTCTAACTATAAAAGATAGATATAATATTATGTTAGAAGTAGCAAAAGAGATGCTTTGGTTACAGACTTTTGTGAAGGATTTAGGTAAGAAAGGTGATGCAGGTGTTCTTCATAATGACAATCAAAAGGGAATGTTTCTTGTCAAGTATCTAGTTTTTCACTCCAAGACAGAACACATTCAGCTAAAATATTGTTTTACTTTATATCTTCTTTATGATGATCTATTGGAGCTTGAGAATATTTATGGAAGGAAAAACTCTGCAAATATGTTGACAAAGGATTTTACACTTTACAAATTGAAGTTTTATGTAGCTTTAGTTGATCTTCTAGCGTGAAGACAAAGGCTTTGAGTTGTGAAGGACCGGATAAAATCTGATTCGATTAAAAAAATGATGAAAATTTTAAATTTTAAATTAAGTAGTTTGAGTTTTTTAAATTGTACAAATCGACTCAAAAATGAGTTTGAATTGTTTAGTTTAGCTCAAATTTAAGTTGTGTAATTCGAGTTATCTGAATAATCCAAATAATATTCTCATTTAGGATTAGATCAAATGTTTAATTGGGTTTGAAAATTATAGGCCTAAAATGTTTAATTTTTGTGTAATTAAAAGTATAAATCAACCTAAATGAGTTATGTTTTGGGTTATATTTTAGTTTTAGGCTCATTTATAAATGAATCAAAATTGCACAAAATTGATACTAATTAAAATATTTGGATAAATTTCAAAATTTTTTACGAAATTTTACTATGTTTATAAAAATAGTAATTCAAATTAGTGTGAGCATCCAGCAAAATATTCGAGTGTATCACAACTCCGAATGAAGCATATCATGATTCTAAAAAACGTATTAACTAAGTCTACCACAACATATATGTTTAAAATAAATACATACAAAATAAAAGTGCCAACTAAGTCCAAATAGCATATCACATCTCATAGATTTACATTATTTTAACTAAATTGAAATATATTCATGAAAATGAATATAAATGTACATGTTTAAAAAATATTTCATGTTCCAATTAATCATATTTCGTTATTATTAAGCGAATTGGAAGAGAATACGCATATGGAATTACGGTTAAAAAAATTTACGCATTAACCTTAATGATTTTCCTTTTTAGTTTTACGGAATTATACAAAAAATTTCATGTATATCTCAAATGAATTTTATAGGGTGAATTTTTTTATTCATAAATGTAATAAAAACTTTATTTGAACCCGAATAAATTTATTCGACCTGACTCAACTTAAACTTTTTTACTTAATTCAATTAGATAAAATTTTAAATCAAATTTAATTAATAAAATAAGACACATCTATGCAAATAATTTAAATTTTTTACTCGATTCGGTTGAAGACTTACCCTAGCAAATATGGTGATGAATTGTGCTTTGGACACTGATGGTTTGTTGGCCCGTGATTGCGCCAACTTCTAAATAGAAAATTAGTGGGCTTTTCTACGTGGATCCTAATTTTTTTTGTTTTGGGCCTTTTAATTCTTTTGTTTCTACCCAATTTTAGGGATTTTTTTTTTTAGGTTTTCTAAAATATGGTTATAAGAACCTGCCACTCATCTGTTATTATTGTTCTCTTTTAAAATAGTTAAAATTTTTCTGCTCTGTAGTCATCAGCACAAATATCAAACCACATAAAAGTTCGTCTTTTATTATTATTATTATCTCCTTACATATTGGAGCACCTATTTTCTATTTCAAAGAAAGGAGTTGAGAATAGGTTGGTGGATGATAATTTGAATTTAATTGTGAAAGTTGAAAGAAATTATTAATAGGTTATTGGATGATGAATTTAAAATAACTGCTAATTTTACGATGAATACAGGAATAATTTATTAAAATATTAAGTTTCAATGTTTATAAGCCTGGTTTCTTTCGATTCCCCATCTTAGTACATTGTAAAATTGTCAAAATCAGTAGCAGGATACTTCAAAATTGCCAGAAATCCTGTTATATTAACATCCAATACACTAGCAAGTTTATAGAACATGTTAAACTCATTAATATATTGAATTACAACAAGGAAATAAACACCAACACTAAAGATAATTATGTGCAGTACATCTATAAAACTTAACACATTTTAAACTTAATACATGTTGAAAATCGATGTCAGATCAACCCATAACAAGTGATACTAAACCTTAGCAAATATTCAATTGTTATTATCAATGAGCAGTTTAATTCTTTCTCTCCAAAAAGTTTAGTAAAATACCAGGGCATATTCAAATATGCGCTTGAGATGGGAAGTTAATGCTCCTGTTTTGGTAATAAAATAAAACTCCCAAGAGAGAAGTTATTACATCATTCAGCCAAAACAAGGGGAAGGATAAAAAGAAAAATAAATGAGAAGCAAAATTTTTTTAATAAGAACAATCTTGTAACTATATACTCTCAAAATAAATATATACTCTCAGAAACTTCCACGCAATTTAGAGAAGAATTTGCACTATGAAAATGAGAACAATTTTCGACTTTGGATCTTGATGATGATCAGTGAATCAAAACGGTTCTTGATTACACAATCTTGTAAGTTATGATTCTATATTTGTTTAAATTGATTAAATAATAATAACTAACACTATATATAAGTATGTTCCTTTGATATATTGAAACTCCACATATTAATTATCAATTATCATATTTTACTACAAAATAAAAGATTTTTAGAGAGGATAAAAAGAAGATTAAAAAAACTCCTTTATTATAAATTTAACAGTATTGAAAC
Source organism: Adansonia gregorii (assembly GCA_038382025.1). Taxonomy (NCBI): domain Eukaryota; kingdom Viridiplantae; phylum Streptophyta; class Magnoliopsida; order Malvales; family Malvaceae; genus Adansonia; species Adansonia gregorii. The sequence continues at coordinate 10,920 of JBBYHO010008914.1, forward strand.
GAATGTCATCTCTAAAATAGGAAAAATTTTATACCAGATTTTTTGGAGATACAACATTAGAGGATGACTATTAGAGATGATTTTTTCATTGTTGAAACTTTTCGGAACGACTTTCTACCTTTTGGAGATAATTTTTAGTCCTCAATGCCTTTAAATTTTGAAGTGTTTGATGAAAGAATTTTGTTATAAATTAGAATTCATCACATCAAGTGTGGGTGAAAAAATATCTTTTATTAAAAAATATATTTTTTAAAAGAAAAATATGTTAAAATTTAAAAAATAAAAAAAAAATTTAGTGAGTAGTTAGTTTGTAGTGGGTAGTCTTTTTTAAAATTTAAAAGATTTAAATACTCTTAATTTTATTTTATTCGTATAATTTGAATTTGATTATTTGTATTATCGATAGTCAAAAACTTTATATAAAACTAAAATTTGGGACACCCACTTTGGTGGGTGATTTTTAGAAACAAAGGTTTTTTTTATAAGATAGAGGTGATTTTTGGTAAAAGTTGGTTTTTTCAAAGTTTTTATTAATTGTTCTTAAAATTATTAAAAGATAACAATATTCCTAATTTTATATTCATTAACATAAATTTCATTTAATTTTTTTGTAATTTTACCATGAGTAACTTCGTCAAATATTTCATAATAGTATAATTATATATAGATTTTTGGTTTTAGGATATGGGATGATTATATAAAAAATTAAGTGATTTGCTTTCGGTAATTGCATCATCTTGTTCGTTAGCAATTTAAGAATCCTATATAGCAATAACCTTAAATTGCTGAGGCAATCATTGCCTTAAGGACTGATATGATTTTAATCCAAATGGATGGGAATGTTCTATCACTTTGGCAAAATAATCTTTATTTTTATCATTTTTACTAATTTATCCTATAATAAGAGAAAAGCACAAAATTCCTTCCAAATTTAATATTTATAAACAAATCTACATATATAGTTGAGAAATTAATACCTCATTTAATTTTTTTCGTATGTTTTACTTTTTTCTCTCATCCTTTTTAATTTTTATTATGTTGTTTTCTTCTTTATATTATTCAATTTTTTAATTAAGTTTTTATTTATACTTTTAACTGTATTTGTAAAGCTTAAAAGATTGACTTTGAATTTCTCGGTAATAGCATTCATTGCTTTTAGACACCAACAATATATTCTTAAAAGAACATAGCTCATATCATACACACTAAACTTTTCAATCAATATGCAAAATAAAGATGATTAATTCCACTTAATTGTTTCTAGGCCAATAACATGGTGACCATTGAGGTCATCTAGCATGATGCATCTTTATTTTGTACAAGGTTTGATGTATTTTTACTCAAAAATTTCTTTGAAAAGTAAAAAATTGATCATAAAAAAGAATAGTGAAAATGTTTTTATAAGAAAATAAAAAAATTAATTCTTTTAGTATTTTTTGAAGGTTATTTTAGATATTTTATACTCAGTAATCTATTTTTTGAATGTATAACAAACACAGTGATTTATATTATAGTACCAAACATTGTAATAAAAAATCACTAGTGATTAAATCACTTCGGTAATCTTGTTACCATGAAAATTAGTTTACCATGGTGATCTTACTAGTGATCCCAAATGCTACCTAAACAATAAATTAAAAAAATAAAAAGACAACCTTTTTAAGTGAATATATATATATGTATATATTAAATTTAAAGTTGTATTGAAGAAGGTGAGTAGTTTTCGTAGTAGTCAATTTTTTAAGATTGAAAGACTTAATTACTCCTAATTTCATTTTACATGTAAAACTTTAATTTTGCTTTTATGTCATTCTTTTAATTGAGTTAGCTTTATTTGACTCGTGACACTAATTTAATCAAAGACTTTATATATGTAGAATAGATATACATATATAGTATAAATTAAATGTTAACTATGACCTAAAGATATTTATTAGCAAAATGTTAAAGCATCGTCCAAATTGAAATTCCTTAAATATATACAACGATGGAGATTAAAATCTTAAATTTGCACTTCATTTAAACATCCTTTATAATTGAAAACTCAATGCAACATCCCATTTCAAATCTTCATCAATAAGATGGCTTTGACTTTTGCTTTTCCTGTTCCCTCTTTCAGTTTAATTTTTTCACTTTCCTTAGTTTTAATGTGGTGGAAAGGTTTGACGCTCTTACCTGTATCATTGTTATTCTAATAAAACAGTGAAAAATCCAATGACAAGATGTTTATCTACGTTTCACAAGTTGTTATTCTAATAAATTAAAAATAAATTTTAATTTAATTATTAGAAAAATAATACAATTAATGACTATTTTTTTTAGTGATAATGACACTTATAAATTTATGATTAAAAGTATCATATGACATGTTTTAAGTAAAATCTTTTTAAAAAAATCTAGAAACATCCAAATATAGTTTTAAATTTAATTAACTTGAGATTACATCAAATTTGGGTTTAATTTAATTTGCTCATGCAACTTGTAGACACCTTATTTTGTCCGGGCTATTTTTTAACAATCTGGAGCATCGACGTAAAAAAAGACGATGATTGTCGCCCGGCGAAAAAGTATTTGAAGGATGTCAAGAAGGCCTAGGGATCATATCAAAGGTAAATACAAAGATGTGGCATCAAGG
>JBBYHO010008925.1:9659-20486 GCA_038382025.1 Adansonia gregorii
TCTATATGTTTTGAGTAGTCATATAAATGCTGATAATTACTCTTAAGAATTCAGAGTCTTATAAAGCAAAGCCAAGGCGACGTTGATCCAAGATGGAGAGTAGAAAAAAAAAGGAACAAAAATGGAGAAACTCACCCAATCATGACAGGCAAGCATGAAGTGATCAGCACCATGAGTTCGATTCCAAAATGGGTACTTGGTGGATACCACTTTCACATAATCAGAAACAAATTGCTTAAGAGGAGTAATGTTGAAACTGAGAGGCGTGTAAATGTACCTGACCATCCAGGTCACACTGAAAGGCAAGAAGTGAACGTGAGCACGTTGAGGATCATTTGTCCTAAACCTCTTAGCCCCGTGCTCCATCTCGTGTATGAACCTCCCTTCTATCGTGTATATTTCCTTGCATGGCCCATCGTGGACTATTGGCAGCTCTCCTTCTCTGTACACGTAGACCTTGAATCTCCTCTCCATCTCCACATAGCTCCTGTAATTATATATTTAACATAAATAATTTGTTGTCAACTGTATTTTAAAACCCTAAGTGATTTATGCACCGTTTGCCCATAATTAACAATTGATGATAGTACCTAAGCTTATGTAATTTTGAACAAAATACGAATACGATATAAAAAAATAACTAAAAATAATAAACAAGATATGAAAACATGAATATGTTAAATTATAACACTAATTATCAAAGTGTCAAAATTTATATATATATATATAACACCTTAAACATAATAATAATATCAAAATGATATGAATATGATTCGAATATATAAATTACTAGAACTAATTGCATCCTTACACATTAGAAGAGTGTCCAAATACCATCAGTATCATCATTGAGTTGTTGCTTAATGACATCGACTTGCATAATGAAATGACAGTAATTTGAGATCTCCATCTTAATGAGTACATGTGGTGTGTAAGGGAGATTTTTTCTTTTTTTAAAATTTTTCGTGATGAAACTCAAGATAACCTAAGATTTTTATTTAAACTCTGATCAATCATTCAATTACTTCAGCCATAATATAATTTGATTAAAGAAATTTTGAGGCTTCTTCTCTAGTCTAGTCATCTTCGCACCAACTTAAACTAACAATAACAACAGGAGAATTGATCATTTCTGCAAACAAATGGAATTTTATTGTTTCTTGGACCACTATCTCAACTCTCAAAAGATCAAGTCAAGCCCACCACATCTCTAAACCCAGCTCGAAATCATTGCTCCCTCATTATTACCCACCTCCACCATACATGTATGAATGTAGACCAAGACCGTCTATAGCTTGGACTTGGAGTCTTGGACCCCATCTTTTCAAATGGGCAAGCACCATTTTGGTCTTTCTAGAACAAAAGTTTCCCCTGGTTTCGGAAAAAAAAAAAAACAAAAAACAAAAAGAGAATGTCGACAGTTCCTAAAACAATCTTTCCGGGTAACGCAATAAGTATAGAAGCGTCGCTTTTTCATTAGCAAGCTATGATAATACAGTGTCGAGTGTGAACTTTGAAGAGGAAATGAGTGCGATATGGCCCGTGCGCACTGCGCAATTCCTTTCATTATCATATTCCTTCTTAGCTTCAGTCAGAAGAAAACAAGTTCTCGAGTCTCCAAACTCGCTTTTCATTACACAAAAATAAAGATAGCCGAGCAGTTCCGAAATCCTTTTTAGTAACAAGTTTAAATTATCAGTCCAGCAGCACTGATTAATCAATTTGTTTTTTTTCTTTTTAATTTCTATTTTTATATACTTAAAGAAACGAAGGAGTTAGCGTAATTAATTCTTACTGATAAAATGCGCTTGGATTACGATAGACATCTCCAACAGGAACGTCATTGAAGTTCTTGAAAGTGGCCTTCGAGAAGATTCGAGATATAGCCGCCCAGCGAATCGAAGCTCGGGCTCTAGCTAATCCTTGTTCTAACACTTGTTCTCTGCTTAGTTTCTTCGTTACTCTCTGTAACAAAACCAATAATATATAAATAATCACATTTCGTGAACAGTTATGTTTATGGGAAAAAGAAAAGAAAATACAAACACTAATTAAATGAAAAATAAGAATAAGAAAAATAGCCAAGAAAAAAATACGACCGAAATCTCTTTTTGAAGATGTTGATTTCCGGCATGTATTTCTAAAGATTCACAGTATTACATAATGGTTTAATTCCTCAATCTGTTACAGGGAGAGAGAGAGTTTTTACTTTTACTAGAACGGTGGTGCTTCTAAGTCGGTTGAGGTGCTGATGATCATGATCATCAGTTGATCCGATGGAACCAGCGGCCATGATTTGATCATCATCAGTAGAAACGAGTAACCTCTGCATATCAATATTCGGTTGTGATGATTCAGGACTGGGGAAAGAGAAGCTGATGAAGGAGTTGAAGTGAGTAGAGACTAAGAAAGCTACGAGGATGGCGAAAACACATAGCAAGGTGAAAGTGGACACTAAATATCTATACCAAATCTCCATTAAATTTCGTTGGAAGCTCTTCCGTAATTTCAAAGAGAAATTCCGAGCGTTTGGTTACTATGATTCTTTTTCTTTCTTTGTTTTTTTTTTCTTTTTTTCCGAGAAAATTATGGTAGAGAAAGCGAGGGAAAACAGTGGTTTCTACGAAGTAAAATTAAAGAAGTGAGATTAAATAATAATAATAATAATAATAAAAGAGATGATTTGGTCATCTGTGTGAGGGAATGTTAAATTACATATTTAGCCACGAAGAGTTGATGAAATCACGGGGCTATCCCAAAATAAGCCGACGTTAAGGTAATAAAAATTCCAAATTTACTCTAATTACGGACCTTCAGACTTTACTTTTATCTGTATGCTAAAAGTAAAAGTGGCCCTGCTGAAAGTGGTAGCATCGTAGTGATCCGAGATAATGATAACTACTGTTGATCTTGGACATGCAATTTCATGCAATACTTTGAGCTATTAGTTTAGCGTAGTTTAGGGTTGGGGGGAGATATTGGTAACACTCGAATCTCATTTGTCTTCTTTCTGCATGCTTCTAGTATTTGAAATTGATGAAGTAGTATCTTTCTTACGTGACCATGTTTCGCCGCCTGCAAAGAAGGCTAGAAATGAACGGTTGTTTGGGGGATCGGGGTTGGCCCGGCCTGTCGAGGGTGTCCCAGCAGCCCCAATGAAAGAAACATTTCAGGCAGTTGAGCTTACGTCTCTTGGCATTGCAAAGAACACTAGTGAAAAGCTTCGGACCGGCAACTGAAACTTCGCCGGTGACCGAAATATGCAATAGATAATGTTGATTGAGGAAAGCAGGACGTTATGAATCGTATTTTCTATTACGATCGAAATTCAAATCTCACTGCGAATGTACGTTGCCGATTTGGCGTAGATGGGAACCAGGACTAAGTTGTTTGTTTGCACATCTAAAGGAGGGCGAAACTCATCGGAAAGGTTCCATTTTCACCACACATAGCTTGATGTTTGCTATCATCCTACCCCCCTCACCCTACCATGTAGATTCTAAATCGAAGGCACGTAGTCTCAGTAATTGTTTTTTGACTTTTAGTGATTCCGGCTGACAGACGACTGCTACTTACAGAAACCCTTACACGTTTCATCAGTTTAAACCACTACTAGTACTGCCAAAGCTGCCACTGTGAAAATCCGGATGAGGACTTGAAGTTGGGGAGCTTAAGATTTCTGACTAATTTATTTTCTCGGGGAAATCTTAGTTTGATTGCACAGAAATGAAGACTTCATCGTCAATCTCATGGGTTATGGCTGTGACTGTGTATAATGGTTCAGACGAAGAAGTAGAAATTATAATGAATGACCGACACTCCTTTTAAGCGAAAACCAAATCTCTATTTGTCTTTATTTATTAGTTGTGTCTGTCCGTGAGCGAACTTATAGGGGCAATATCCTTAAATTTTCAAAACTCAAAGCAGGGCGCCTCAGAAGTCTTAACAACTTGACTCCCATACTATTAGGCTGACGAGTGACGCTATGGGCTCTTGTTTTAGGGATTTTCGTGCATGGTTTCACTTTTCATCTTTGCTTAGTTCATCATCAATATCATATTTGATATTTCCTATGGCCCATTTTAATTATAGTAAGTTACGATATATCTACCAATACCAAGAGCTCAAAATCAGCAAGTAAGAGGGTCCTTTCATTAGAGTAAGACAACCCTAGTTATTATCAGTCGCACATAATCTCGCATAAAGGCATCATGAATTAAAGACACAATATTACAGTAATTGCTTGTTTTAATATTATCACCAGAACTCAGAATCTAGTAATTAAGATCAGGATAAATTTAAGTTGAAACTTAAGATTCAATTGGTAATATATATCTCTCAGGAATCATTGTCCTCAGTTTTCAATTTATGGCAGCCATGCATGATATTATATTTTCTTCCAAACGAAGCCAAACTGGAGGTGGATGCATCAAAAACCAACAAAGCAAAAGTCGAGGAGGCTAGAAAAGTTAGGATCAAGTTTTTATGTAACTCGAATCATATAATAGTATTCCATAAGGACGATGTTTGAACCTTGAAATGAAAATGGTTTCCATTATCTTTGGTATAGTAAGGGAGACAAGGAGGTATATATATATATCCAATTGTGACTTTATGGTCAAAGTCAGGATCCATACCTTATTGTAGTACACCCAGACATCAGAGATATCTGGACACTATATATCCAAAAAGAAATTATAGTTGTGCCGTATACTCGAATCGAAGACTAATTCGCAGCAGTAAGAGGCTGGTCTATTCCTTGGTAACCCCTAGTTTTCGCAATGATGACCTTATTTCCTCATAGCTGCATCCTTCAGCTTGATGGATGTTGGGACTGTCAAATGGTGGCAGGACATGTTCTAGAGGGTAGCTTCTGTTAGAGTGAAGCTTAACAGCACTGTTGCCAATTCCCTTCAATATGAATGTTTTGTGGACTCCTCCAAGCAAGCCTTCATAATCTGTGTCTCCATTTTCTCCGGCAAAGATGACAACATTTGATAACTCGATGCCCCAGCGAATGTACATGTACCTAAAGGAGAGCAAATCACAATAATAACTCAATCTATTCAATACCTGATGAGTTATCTGAAACACATAAACGATGGAATATAGTAGAATGAAAGGAAGTTTCACGACGGAAAAGAAACAAAAGAACTACAAGAAGGAACATAAAGAACTTCAGCAGGAATACCTTAATGCTTGAGCTCGAGAAGCCAAAAGAGGGATTACATTTATTGTGGCGCCATTTCGACAATAGATAACATGGCATCTAAGGGCCTGAATTCTCATCAACTTTCGAAGCTCCTCAACTGTTGGAACCTTGAAGAGAAAACAAGCATCGGAGGAGATTTCAGAGGTTTATTAAAAGTACAATAGAACCGAAAAATAGGAGGAGAAAGCTTATACAGTAGATGTTGAGAGGAAACACAAAATAAAAAAGGGAAAATAAGTTACCAATTCAGGGTCCTTCACATTGAATGCATAGCAATGGACAGTAGATCGCGATTCATCTTCTGCAACAACTTGTCCATTTTTCTCATTAACAGAAGTAGTCCACCGAACCAAAGTTTTCCTTAAACCTTCTCCACCCCAACGGTATTCAATATGTGATTGATAATCCACGTCTACCATGAAGGGAAGCCCAGGACACTCCTCCGCATTCGAAGAAGGATAGTACAAATCCCCACCGCTATTGCAGATAAAAGCATCAAAATCCAATGGACTTATGCCTCCTGAGATCAGAAGGGAGTGTACCTCAGATATTGACAAGGACGTTGATAATATAAACCCTACAGGATTCTCTTGTCCTGCCACATCCATAATTGTTCTAATTATTTTAGGAATATCTGAGATTGAATCGCAGTCCACAGCTATCACAAAAAAGTATTTCCTCATCCTCATTGCTGGAAACCTGCTAGGACCAACATTTTGGGATGCTTTCTCCATAAAACTAGCCTTTTCTGTACCTCCTATAGCACCTTTGGACAACTTTAAAACAGCATTCTCCAAGTTGCTTTTTCCATCAACAGAGTCAACATCCAAAGAATTATCAAGAGTTCCAGTTCCTTCACTCTTTTCACCATCCAGTGACAACTTCAAGTTTAAGGATAAATCTTGTATGTCTCTCAAAGAATCACCAGGTGTATTTGGTTCTGGATTTTCAAATCCAACATCACTTCTCTGCCACTGAGGTTGCCTTGGCTTGCACATGGCTATGCGAGACAGATATGTCTTACAGTGCTCTGGCCAAGAATATTGATGAATATTTTTCAGTCCATTCTGTCTGCATCTTGCCCACAATTGCTTATCTGAAACAAGTTTGAGAAGAGCATCAGCAATAGACTGCTGATCATGGGGATCAACTAGTAGACCGTTGTCAAGAACCTGCAACGGATTCTTTGTCAGTACCAACGAGTATTGCTTAGAGCATCAAATTAGCTCCAGGTCTACACAGAGGCGAGAAAACCCTTCTAAGTTACGATCAATAAAGGTAATGGACGTACCTTAAGAATGTCAACAGGACCCCCATTTTTTGTGGCAACAAGAGGCAAACCATATGCTGCTGCCTGTTCACAGAAGAGCTAATGTTGAAGCTTCTAAAATATTAACCGAAATAGAAAAAGTACAGGTATGGCAGATAATTTAAGCACCTCGATTAAAGTAAGCCCAAATGGCTCGATGAAAGCTGGATTAATAAAAACACCCTGTGAAAGGAAAAGAAAAAAGGGGTTAACTAATATATTAGAGAAATTTCAGGCAAAATCTTCTTTCTCTAGCTAAATGATCCCTCATAATCATTTTCTGCACCAGAGCTAAAAGAGAGAAGTCAACAGGCAATAGCAAAGGAAGGATCACTTACTCAAAAGCTAAATTATATTACAAGATATTTGTAACTAGGATAATATGACATGGTCCATTCAATCACCAAGAAGTCAAAATTATTTGCATCTAGAAAAAATTCACTAGCCATTAGAAAGAAAGGAGAGCATAGCTTCTTAAATGGAAAAACTAATTCACCAGCTCTACCTTTGTTTTAGCTGCAAGACGGTAAATGTCAGGAACTTCGTACTGTTTGTGGTGCTTAGGATATGCTACTTGGCCATACATATCATACTTGTCAATCAGTTTAAGAATCGAGAGAAGGACAGATGCATTTGTGCCAGACATTTCATCAATATTATCCCGGTTTCCCATTATCAATGTCTGCAAGAACCAGAAAAGTGAGATCACTGGAATAAAACTTAACATATGAGAAAACTTGACTGAGTACGCCTTGCAAGGTTCAGTTCAAAGTCATGTACATACAAGATTAGCAAGCTCCCTTAAAGGTCGGCATCCTCCAAATGCTTTGACTAAAGTTGTAATATTCTTTTTAGGGTCCGGCCGAGCAAGGGCAAGAATCATTGGTTTGCGTGGGTTCGAAAAGAAACGCATTATCTGCATACAGTGCTATTATCAGATCACTGCTCCAATAACAATCTATTAGTAAAATATTATCAGAGCATAACAATCAAAAGAAAGGTCATTGAAGGGCGGCAATTGGGCTATCATCAGAGAATAGTTAAAACAAAAGAATATAATTAATGGTTATAACCTCAGACCAAATTGATGGGTCAGGAGAAGTAGGATTTTCTTCGTTTCTTTCAATATCCCCATCCATGTCTCCATCATGCGGAACAATATGATGAAACTCCATCCCAGGAGGAATTACCTAGATACGATCTTAGCAACATAAGATATACAGAAACAGAGCTAATAAGAGAAAGATCAGTAAAAAATAACAATAACAGACTTCATGTATAAAATAAGTATTGTAAGCAAGAATTAGCAAATCAAAATTGATATCTTGATACTTACAACCGTACGGGGCATAAACCTTCCATGACAGTTGACACCCCTTTTGATCCTTGCTCTAAGTTTGCGCTCCAATACCGGATCAAAGCCATCATAAAGGCGCCACTGCTCTTCTATCTCCTGTCTAGTGCTAGTTATAACAATTTCAGAGGCATCAAGTGATAACTCCTCAGCCTCTATCCTCCGCATGATTTTGTAAGTCATATTTATTTCTTCCCTCGATTGTCGACCCTGTTTCAAGATCTGTTCTAGCTTATCCCTACCAAGTGAATGGCCAGTAAAAAGCATTGGCACGTTCAGAGCCCCAGATAGAAGAGCCGCAGAATCACCCGCATCTGCATAATGTCCGTGTATGGCAACAGGCCAGACTGGTTGCCCACCACCAATTTGCTCACCCAGGACTTTGGACATCTGTCGAATGTGACTAAGTGCACAATCAACAAACTCAGGAATATGAGGCCAAAGAAGTTCTTTGGGTATATATTTATCTTTCGGGCCAAAGGGTATACGAATGATATAAGCACCACTGCTCTCCCCAAGCTCCTGCATCGAGTTCTCTGTAGTTCTAAGCATCTCTGTTGGTTCAGCATAACTCCAATCCACATCTGGCGCTGACACTTGTCTTGTCAGCAAGTCAACCCGATAAACTCCTGGCATTTTGCCCAAGGCCCTAGCAAGTTCTACTACATACTTAACCTGTGTACAACACAATATCCAATTTTCCCAATATGCAACAGGGTAATTGACCATCTTTAAAGTAGATGAAGAAAACAACACTCTCAAGATGCAGACCACATTAACAGGATCCTAAAGAGGAGGGAAAAAATTGACCTGGCCTCCTGTATCAGAATCACGACCAAGTTCCATGTTTTCACCCCTTATCAAGCCATGAAGACTGCAGGAAGACAGCTGGTTAGAAAGAACTACATCACATCATGGATGTCTGAGAAACAATGAGCTATTATTTACAGGTCAGATCTAAAATTGTGTCACTATAACAGATAGAGACCACATTGAAATATGAATCACTGAACAGCAGGTGTAACATGTGAGGTCATATAGAAGTGCAGGTCATGCCTTATCAACACAATATAGAGCTTCTTTTCTTTCAGCTGATTAGCCAAGTTCTCCATCAAATCAACTGAAAAAATTCTGGGCATTCTTCCTTGGACTCCATCACCATGGGCTGAAACATCACCAGGAAAATCTCCCTTCTCTCCCTCTGAAAGTTCTTCAGACATGTCAGCAGTTGCCTCTTTGCGGCCTCTTTCACGTTCGAGGCGACGCTTAGCTATGAGTTGAGCTTCCTCCCCCTCGAGCTGAAAACCAAACAAATAGAAAAGCAAGAGAAAACTAACGCAGTTGAAGCAACAAAAGTAGAAAGTAACAAATTAACATTCGAATGCACATAGTGGTATTATAAATCAAACCGTCAAGGATATCGCAGCTAAAATTTAGAATCAATGCATCTATTCTTTTGATCCAAAATAACACGTTGACATAAGTTTGTCAATCTGCATACTTGATGTAATGATAACACTTTGTATTCATAGCCTAATTTCAGGAAGAGAAATGGCAAGACATGCTGAATACGCAAGCAATTTGGTAGTTAACTTAAAAATTACAGAGCCAAATGAAAAACAAATAGAAAATTTTCACTTCCTATTAATCACTTAACAGCAAATCCGGCACGGTAAAAATAGGCGCTTTTTCTTCTGATTTGCTAGAAGTAAAAGCTTCGATGTTAACCAAAATGAAAACAACAGAAATTTCATTTTAAGGTGAAAGTAATTTGGAATTGTTCATGTATTTTTTCTAATTATGTTGGGTGCAAAATTCAAACCCAAATAGCACCAAAGAAAAAAATCGTGCACAGCTGAAGCGGGGGGGGGGGGGACCTGCTTCTTCTTTCAAGCCAAATTCCAAATCCCCCAGCACATACTCTCCAGTCTCGTGTTCCTCTCCTTGGGACCCCTCGTGGCCGCCGCCTAACCAGAAATAAACCAATGATACTAAAATTAAACAGTTAAAAGGGTCCAGAATTCAAATTAAACGCAAGAAAACAGAACGACCAGATGAATAAAAGAAAATATAATGTTTAAAAACGAGAAAACGAGCGAAAAAAAGGCTAAAAGTGGTGAAACGGGATCGTACTCGAACCCAAGAACGATGGAGATCAGTCTCATCGAAGCCAGTGATGACCTCTTCCACGAAGTAGCGAGTAGGACTGAAATGACCTCTCTCCCTCAGCAACAATGACGATTTGGCTTCGTCGATTCCTGGACCAACATCCAGGATCGCTTCCAGGTAACTGTTTATCCAGTCGTTTCCCGCCATTCTTCAACCAAAAATCCAGCAAACAAAAACCAAAAAAAAAAAAAAAAAGTGAAGGAACTGAATTTACAGAGACTGTGGCGGTGTAGCAAATATTCAAAATATATTTATAAGTAGAAGATTTTAAAATAATAATAATAATAATAATAATAATAAATAATAAATAATTTAACGTTTTAAAGAAAAAGATATTTAGCGAAATAAATAGATCATTTTGGAGTGCTGGAAGAGCGAAGGAAAGTGAGTGAAATGTATTAAACCTGTGGAGACGGTTACGTTCTGTTATGCTGGTAGTTTTTTCCATCAAGCGGAGCTTTAAATTTAAATACAGTGATGAGGATGATGCGAGGGCCGATTTGTTGGTTACACAGAGCAACACGTGTCACATGTTGAAGCTATATCTTTTTTAATAATTTTATGAATTTTCGAGTTTTCTAAAAATAAAACAAAACCAGAAAAAGGAAATATGACGGCTTTTACTCTCGCCTCCAACTCAGACTTCAATACAACGATATGTCAGCGTCAAATGTTAATAAATGTTAATAAATGCTTATTATTATTAGTTTTATTACGACGTTGTCAAATATTAACTCGGTATTTTTGTTTTATTATGAAAAATGTTAATAAATATTTATTTTT
>JBBYHO010008925.1:22638-39256 GCA_038382025.1 Adansonia gregorii
TAGCTCAACGTGAGTCACATCACTTGACACGATATCTTCAAGCAAATATTATAAAAGGGAGAAGTACATTCACAGGTAAGGGGGGACTCCAAGCAAACCTACAATATATTATAGAAACACCTCTGACTTAACCATCGGAGAGGGCTCTTGGAGTCAAACTCCGGTGTCCTCTTGACTTTTCTCCTTATTGCAGGAATAGGCTTAACCTCTAAGTACCGGCGAAGTGGGCATCAACAATTGGCGCTGTTTGTGGAAAAGCGATAAGAAAATACCATGGCCGACCGGAGTGCTGACATCCCACAGAACACCCCATCACCCTCTGAGGTAACGAACCGTACCGAAGTTCTGACAGCCCCAACAAGGCATGGCCCATCAAATATCTAAGCTTCTCACATACCTATCCCATTGCCTTCATGGCTATCTCACTCACTATTGGCATACTATCAAAACTTGTTAGGACTGATCCCGCAGCTGACCACCTCCATTCCACACCCTGACCCGATCGCTGGCCCAAGCACCACGGTCCCAGCAACCATTACCACCACCAACACCCTACACACACCTTTTGACACCTCATTGCCCCCCTCTACCCATCTTAGTACACCCACACCCCCTAGCCAGCCAGATTACCATGCGCATTACCAAGCGTAATTTCAAGCCATTGCTAGCCAATTGGCCGCCATTCAACAATCGCAGATGAAGTTGGCCCAACTTGTTCACTCGCAAACCAACTGCCAAAATACGTAACCTGTTGATCGCCCCAATCAAAACACCACGAACAACCCATAATCGAGCACACAAGAGAGAAATGCCACAGCCAATTGGGCTACCCGCCCAATGGTCGAAGAAAGTTCTTGTTCTACTCCAGTCCCACGAAGAATGACACAGGGAACTTCCCGTCATACCAGTGGGCGCAATGAGTCAGGATCGACTTTAAACCTTGCTCAACAGGTAACAGCCTTGAAACAAGAGATCAAGGAACTCGGTGTACCAAGAAGAGACAATTGGGAATGGTTATTTGAGGAACACAACCCCCTCTTACTAGATATTCGTCGAGTACAAGTACCTGGTAAAATCAAACGCTCTCCTGACACTTACGATGGAAAATCTGATCCGACTGATCACCTGAACCATTTTTGCGCTTTTCACAACCTGCGCAATGTGCCAAACGCCATCCAATGTCGTATCTTTTCGACCACGCTTCGAGGATCGGCACAGACCTAGTGGTACTCCCTGAACCTAGGATCTATCACCATTTTTGACCAATTGGGGAGACACTTTCTCGCCCATTTCAGTAGCTGCAGAACAACGCCTAGAACGTCTGCAAGCTTAATGGCTATTAAGCAAAGTCATGACAAGACGATTTGTGACTATCTCAAGCGTTTCAATGCAGCTGCCCTAGAGGTCAGGGATTTAAATGACGAGTGAGCCATCCAGGCCTTCACAACCGGCATTCGCCATAAGTATTTGAAGTATGCCCTGATCGATGCACAGCCCATGAAGTGATACCAACTCTATGAGAAGTCTCAGAAATATGCCAAGGTCGAGGAAATTAAAATCGCAGGTCGGAAGGCTGAAACATGGAATCGTGAGCAACAAGGACCGGGGGGGAAGAATAACCGGTTTGCTGACCGACCTGGCAACAAGACTCAAAGAGAAGTGCCAGTTCCCGCAGGACAGCGAAGCCCCACGAGAAAGCGATCGTGGACCGCTCCACACACAAATATGAATCCTAGACACCCCTGACGGCACCGCAATCTCAAATTCTCAATACCATAAAGAAGGAAGGTCTTCTGGAGCATCCGCCTCCAATGATTGGTGATCGTAGCAGGCGTGATCCTACCAAACGATGTAACTTTCACAATGACATCGGGCACGCCACAGATGACTGTTACTGCTTGAAAAATGCCATTGAATCGTTGGTAAGGAAGGGGGCGATCAAGTAGTTCATCAAAAGAGAGTCGCATGCCCGTAACCCACTGAGATCATCGGACGAGCGCCGGAAGACTGCCGCCAAGCAACCCATCGTCGGAATCATAAACGCGATCATCAGTCTGGCAAAAACTTGAGCGATTAGTAAGTCGAAACGCAAGTGGCATCTTCGATAAGTAATGGCGGTCAACATTGTGCCTAAGCGTGCAAAACAAACGGATTGGGCGATCTGTTTCGATGAAGACGACTGACAACTACTATCCGATCATGGGAACGACCCCATTGTTGTCTCGACCACCATCGGTAACTACCAAGTTCATAGAATTCTCATCGACAATGGGAGTGCCGTTGAAATTCTGCAATGGGACACTTCCCTCCGCATGGGCTTTACCGCAGAAGACCTAACTCCATCACCTCCAATTTATGGATTCGCCAACCAACCAATACCTGTCAAAGGGACGATTACCCTCCCAGTGACAATTGGCGACGGGGAACACACTGTGAACGCCTTGGTCGATTTCCTTGTTGTTGACCAACCTTTCGCTTACAACGCAATCTTCGGTCGACCACTGATGAAAAAGATAAAAATGGTCACCATAGTGTACTGCTTAATGGTAAAATTTTCCACACCCACTGGAGTCGGGTATATGTGTTCCGATCAACGAACTGCCCGTCAATGCTAGCCCATGTCCATCGAATTGGCCATATGCCAGCCAAACTTAACCCACGAAAAAGCCCCCAACTCCTCGTTTCACACTATTACGCCAGCGTAATCGGAGTCACTCAACCTCGAATAGTTGGACGCCAGAGACGGTTTCTCTGATCAAAAGCCTCAGCCAGCATAGGACACAGAAAAGGTTGCCCTCTATAATTCTGAACCAGAGTTGGCTACCAGCATTGGTTCTTTGCTTAGCACTCCAGAAAAGAACCTCCTCGCAAAGTTTCTCAGGAAAAATGCTGACGTGTTTGCCTGGTCTGCAGCTGACATGCCCGGCATTGACCCGTCCGTTATCATGCACTCGTTGCACGTCGACCTACAAGCTGTACCGGTCAAGCAAAAGAAAAGTAAATTTACACCAGAAAGGCTCCAGGCCATACGCGAAGAGGTCGACAAGCTACTGCTAGCCAACTTTGTGAGGAAAGTGAGATACCCTAACTGGCTCGCTAATGTTGTAATGGTCAAGAAGTCCTCAGAAAAATGACGAATGTGTGTGGACTTCACTGACTTGAATAAAGCTTGCCCAAAAGATAGTTACCCACTCCCAAATATTGATCGACTGGTCGACGCTTCAGCAGGCCATAAACTGTTAAGTTTCATAGATGCCTTCTGGGGATACAACAAAATTCAGATAGACCCCTACAGCCAAGAAAATACAGCCTTCGTCACAGAGGATGGTACTTATTGCTATCAAGTCATGCCATTCGGCTTGAAAAATGCTGGTGCCACATATCAAAGGTTGGTCAACACACTCTTCTAAGGCCAGATCGGGCGTTTGATGGAAATTTACGTGGACGACATGCTCGTCAAAAGCCCCTCTCTTCAACAATACATCAATGATCTTTCAGAGACGTTTAACACACTCCGTAAGTACAGGATGAAACTTAACCCTTTGAAATGCGTGTTTGGTGTTTCTGCAGGGAAATTTTTGGGATTCATGATCTCCTCCAGAGGCATTGAAGCCAACCCTGAGGAAATCAGCGCAATCTTACAGATGCGCCCACCACAAACGACCAAAGAGGTGCAACGCCTGACGGGACGTGTCGCGGCGCTTAATCGCTTCATTTCCAAATCAGCCGAGAGATGTCTACCGTTCTTCAGACTTATCAGAAAGGCGACCAGGTATAAATGGATCGAAGACTGCCAACAGTCGTTCGACCAACTAAAGCAGTATTTAAGCACTCCTCCTTTACTTGCTAACCCGAATAATGGCGAAGCACTATTTATCTACTTGCCACGTTAAATGAAACTATTACCGCAATCTTGGTGCGAGAGGAATAGGGTCATCAGTATCTCGTCTACTACGTTAGCCGGGCATTGCAAGCTAGCGAAGTGCATTACAGCAAACTGGAAAAACTCGCTTTTGCGCTAGTCACTGCAACAAGGAAACTAAGGCAGTACTTCCAGCGCACCGAGTTACTGTACTTACCGACCAACCGCTTAAAGACGTTCTTCTAAAAGTCAATTTCACAGGACGTCTCGTTCGTTGGAGCATCAAACTCAGTGAATTCGACCTCACATACAATCTGAGGAAGACCATAAAAGCACAGGCGCTCGCGGACTTCGTTGTCGAATGTTCTTTCCAGGAATCTAAAAAAGGCTCTCAGAAACCTATCCAGACGGACGATCGCCCCTGCTATCCTCAATCCCAACCCCCTTATAAAATCGAGGAGTGGCAAATTTTTATTGATGGTTCTTCCGGCAAATCTAAAGGTGGTGCTGGCGTATTACTAATCGACCCAAAGAGCCAAGAATGGCAATATGGCCTCAGTTTTCAATTTTTCATCTCCAATAATGCGGCTGAATATGAGGCTCTAATCGTAGAAATAGAGTTAGCCAAGACGTTGGGCGCCAAGCACCTAATTGCCCACACCGATTCACAACTTGTGGCTGGTCAGACAAACGGCCTATTTGAGGTCAAGGACGCTCTGCTCGCCAAATACCACAAAATTGTTGGCAATCTCTCCCAGCAATTCGCCCATATTGTAATTAAGCAAATACCCAGAGAAGACAACTCAAGGGCTGATGTTTTGTCGAAGCTGCCCAGCACTATCAACATCGCCACAAGGGGAAAAATCCTCCTTGAAAGCCTCTCAGTCCCAAGCTATAATCGATACGTGCATCACATTATGGATAATACCGACGAGAATTGGATGACACTGATTGTTTCCTTTCTCAAGCACAACAAACTCCTAACTGATTTGTTAGAGAAGCAACGATTAGAAAAACGAGCATCCAGGTACACGATTCTCAACAACTTCCTATATAAAAAGTCCTTCACTCTTCCATTACTCCGCTGCCTCACACCTACCTAGGCAACTTACGTCCTGAAAGAGATACACGAAGGCCTTTGTGGCAACCATCTTAGCGAGCAGTCGCTAGCTCTGAAAGCCTTGCGTTAAGGTTTTTTCTGGCCCACGATGAGGAAGGATGCTACCGCACTCGTTAAAAGATACGACAAATGTCAACGTTTCGCTTCCATCCCCAGACAACCTGCCGAGGCATTTAAGCATATCTTCAGTCCTTGATCATTCTACTCCTGGGGCATCGATATACTAGGTCCTTTTCCCATTGCGACCGCCCATAAAAAGTTTTTACTGGTAGCCTGCGACTACTTCACCAAATGGGTCAAAGCTGAACCAGTCGCCACCATCACTGCCCGCAATATGAAAAATCTCGTTTGGCGTTACATTCTTTGTCGATTTGGGGTATCCGATGTTGTTATCACGGATAATGGCAAGCAATTGTCGGTCGACAAACTGCATAATTTCTGTTCATGATTCAACATCAACCTTGTTCACACTTCGGTCACTTATCCTCAGTCGAACGGACAGGTTGAATCCATGAACAAGAACATTCTACAACCTCTGAAAAAGAAATTGGATGACGCCAAAGGCGCCTGGGTCGACGAAACACCAGGTATACTTTGGGCAATACGGATGACTACTACTCAGGCGACTGGAGCCACTCCCTTCAGCCTAGTTTATGGAATCGAAGCCGTGATACCCATTGAAGGCTAACCTTGACCTACTTGAGGAAGCTAGAGAAGATGCAGCAATCTATATGGCCGTTAGAGCTCAGCAGGTTAGCAGATATTATAATCGACGAATACTCAATCGTCAATTCCAAGTGAGGGACCTAGTACTCCGCAATTACGAAGCCAGTCGTCCAGTAGGACAACGTAAAAAACTAACGCCTAACTAGGAAGGCCCCTATCAAATCTGCCAAATCCTAGGCTATGGCGCTTACAAGCTAGCTGAACTCAACGGCCGACGCATCCCTCGCACATGGAACGCCACCTACTTAAAAAAATATTACCTATAAGTATGACTGCTTCACATACTAAGGGTTACCATTTTTCAATTGTCTTACATGTCGCATTTCACATTTAACATCTCTTATTATTGCTATTATGCAATCGCCGCCCAGGCACATCTTACTATTGCAATTATGCAATCGTCGCCCAGGCATCTCTTATTGTTGCCATTAAGCAATCGCCGCCGAGGCACATCTTACTATTGCTATTACGTAATCGCCGCCCAAGCATATCCTATTATTGCTATTATGCAATCGCCGCCCAGGCATCTCTTATCACAACTACAATGCAATCGCCTCTCAGGCACATCTTATAATTGTTGCAAATTCAATCGCTTAAGAAACGCTCAACTCGTTACAACAAAGTATTTACGATAAAGGACTAGGTCTCGTACTACCAGCCCGCTCGACATCAAAGACATTTGAGACATGAAAGACATCCACACTAACTTGTTCCAACAAAATAAATTTTATTCAAACTCAAAAAGTGATTTACAATATTAATATTTACATTGCCGAACTATTCCCTAGTCGACGACATAGTCTGTGCACCGGCCTCTTCCCGGACTCCCCCTACTCCGACTCTTTAGCTAGAGGGGTTATCAAGGCTGCGTCTCTCACCTGCCCTGCTTCAACTTCCTGTTAGCTTCGCATTAAAACGTTGAAGTCTTTGGGAGGCGCATATACACGACCCAAGTTAACCGCCCATAAGTCCAAAGGCCCACGCAATAGTTGGACCCCGTATAAAGCACTCCAACGATATGAATCCACAGCGGCAAACAACTTGTCAAAAATCTCCTTCTGCTGTTTCTTCAACTCGTCTTGGTGGCAACCTTGTAGCTCGCCAATATGAGCTTCCGACTTAGTCACCCTGGACTTCGCAGACGCCAACTCTATATCCTGTTCCTCCAACTTCCTAGCCGAGTCCGCAGCAGTCGCTTCTGCCTTTTCGTACCTTAGCAGTAGTTCGATTATCTCGGTCATCCTCCTCTCCTTCATTTCCTTTAACGACGCCTCCAGCTTACGTTTACCTCCTTCTGCTTCATAGCTTGGGCATCCAGCTTCACGATCTTGGACGCCTACTGGTTGAACTTCTTCTGCTAGTTTACCATTTGACAAGTATACACCGCCTGGTAATGAAGTGCCTCCACCAACCCAACCATGGCCGCATTCAAATTCTGCGCTGGACTCCTCCTTGAAAGCGCCTCTTGGTCGCTACTGGCCAGACCTTTCATTGCCCACCTCATGGTAGCCTCAAAGTCTAGCACCCGCCCATTTCGTAGAATGCTAGGGACGGTTGAAATGGGCCCATCGTGGCTCACTCGTGGCCTTTCTAATGTCGTACTTGGTTATGAAGTTGTGCCTGAAACAGGCCCACCACTTGACCCAACCGTCTCCACAGCTGGATTCTGGGCCGGTGTTGTTGCAGCCGCCACAGTAGTTATCGACGCAGCAATCACTAGACGACCGGCAGACATAACCACAGCTATTGCGCCCACCTCCATTTCCCTTTGCTCACCAACTGTCCTTTTCCCTCGCCTTTGACGGGCAGCTGCCCTCTCTGCAGCAGCTTGCTTCGTCACACACTCCACCAAGGTCGCCTGAATCAGATCCATCCCTGCAATATAAATCAATTCGGTTAGTACCATCATACATTTTCCATCATTACGAGTGACTAGAACAAATACCCTCTTCTACTCCCTCATTCGATTGGCGACCGCCATCATTTCCTCCTACCGCCTGCCCCCCGTCACTCGCCCCAGAACTGCCCTCCACATCATACACTACTGCCCCCACCTGTTCCCCCTTCTTCAGCGTCTTCTATCCCCTCTTTCGCCACATGCTCCCTTGCACAAGACAACATCACATCTCAGCACGCGCCAAACTCACACTGGCGTAATTTAAAATTCTTTGCTATACCTGTCTGATGTCGTAATAATTGTCGTCCCCTCTGCCGCTCGACGGGATGCACCAACCCCTTTGGCACATCCTCTAAGTCTTGCCCTAGGCACTCTCTTTGAATGTTTTGTAACGTTAGAAAGACCCTACTGCTTATCGACGCCCTTCTAAAGAAAAGCATCTGGTCTTTCTCCACCTCTTCCAAGGCCACCCTCTCATTACTGGCTCTTGACCTTGTGCCCCACTGCACAAGAAGGCCCCATTCCGTGTTTGCCCTCTTGGTCACCACAAAGAATTGGTCCCGTCGTAAATGTGCATTAGATGGCAGGTCGACCACCATTCTTCCCCCCCTCCCTTGATTGTAAATAATAGAAGCAGGGCTTACCCCGCTTCAAAACATACAACTCCTTCACCACTTCAACCGACGGTCGCCATCCTTTCTACTTGCAAACCAGGAAATACATCAGCAGGATTGCCCAGCTGTATCGTTTCAGCTGGTTGGGCGACAACGCATACTCCATCAGCAATTCACAAAAAAACGGCTCCAACGGCAGGTGGAAGCAAGCTTTGAAAATGTGTAAGTAAAACGTTGCCCTATTGCCTTCGGCGTATGTCGCTCGATGCCGCAGCCTAGCCTCAGCGATCTGGTATCTCTCCAGATCTACCCCTCTATCATACAACCATCGTCACACTATTTGCATGTTCACTGCCCAGACATGCCTTTCCACCATTTTGGTATCCATATCTGTGATCGCCTCCTCCGCAACCTCTTTGGCGATCACCTCTTCACTTTCGCCTTCACCCGTCCCCTCTCCTTGATCGCCACCTTGTTCGGTGCTTGCTCTTCTCATCTCTTCCTCTTTTTCCTCTAACACTACTCGACCCACCATTTCCCCTTGGGCTAATCGCCCTACAATCTCCCTCACCTCGTCCTCTGCTTCCTCTAGCCTACCTTTTCTTGTCACCGACTTCACCATCAACCTGCCCCTCCTTACCATGTGCCCCCACCCATACCTCACAGTGCAAATAAAAAAAGAAAAACCGCAGGAACTCACCAAAACTTACCTTACAATGGCTTTCCTTCTCGCAGCACCCCTAACCGCACCTCCACACGAACGGTCGCTGCCACATAACACAAAACTGGTAAGACACTACGACTCAGCGAATCACTCCTTACCGATCAAATCTCAACTATACAAACACTCACCACTTCTTCTTCGAACTAGTTGTTTAAAACTTTTACTCTACTTTCTCACCTTTTTAAACAAATGATAAAAATCCCTCAGCCCCACCCTTTTTATATACCCACGCATCCTAAACCTTTCCTCTTCCCTCTATCCCCACGTGTCGCCTCCCTATTCCGCAACCTAATTACGCCAGACTAGCACCTTTCCCCACTTTGACACGTGTCCCTCTCGACATTCATATCCCTCGAAACGTGCTTTTCACAATCCTTTGTGAGGTCACGTGTTCCTCTCTCATTCCTCCCACGACCCTTCGTATCCTGCCATTACTGCCACATTAATTCTGACAGTTACACCACTTTACCTCCCGCATACTGCACAACCGTTCCCATTCACACCAGTCCAAAATGACGAGCCATTTTATGACCGCCCTTTTGGACCAAGGGGGGGACAATTGTTATACCGCCACGAATGGCGATTGCCTATCCACCATAACACACTGTTCTCACAAGAGTTGGGACAATCGCCAAACCGTATCTGATATCGATGTGACCTCTCTGACAACAGTTTAAATGCGGAGTTGACCCCTCCAACAGTGATTTAAATGCGAAATTGACAATCACTAAATAACGGCCGACTGGCCAAGTCGACCATTAGGCATCATGGCCTAACACCTAGCTCGACGTGGGTCATATCACCACCAAATCACCAAATACGATATCTTCAGGCAAATACTATAAAAAAAAGAAGCACATTCACAGGTAAAGGGGGACTCCAAGCAAACCTACAATATATTATAGAAACACCTCTAACTTAATCATCGAGAGGGCCTTTGGAGTCAAACTCTGGTGTTTTCCTGACTATTCTCCTTATTGCAGGAACAAGCTTAACCTCTAAGTACCAACGAAGTGGACATCAATAATTATTAATATTGAAAGTTAATTTTTATATATAATAATTAATCATGTAATTAAAAATAATGAATTGAAAACTAATGAGAGAGAATTAGACTCGATGTAGGTATGGGATTGGCATTTTTTATTAAACATTGAAGCTTGAAGATAAACTGATGATTAGGTATCATTTATGTCTTAACGTAATTATTAGTTTCTTTAATACAAAATTATTAATCAAAAGCATTATAATAAGAAATAATAGTTTTTTTTAATTTACAAATATATTTTTTTAATGTTAAAAAAGATATATATTCCATCTTGCTAGTCTTGTTTCGTGTGTGTGCGCGCGTGTGTGTGTTCGTGAGGCCGCCCGATCGGTGGATGTGAATTTAGGATGAGAATGGAGCGTAAAGGGGACGAAATCGTTTTTATCTATTTTCTTTTTTTATTTAAATGAATGATGAAAATTTTTATCTTTATGAATATCGACTATATTATATTAGTAATTATTTCAAGTATCCCACATCATTCGACTAAAGATTACAGTATATATTATAATTTTATATTATATGTTTATTAATATAATTTTAGTATATAATATATATTAAAAATATATATATGAAGATATATATTAAACAGTTTAAAAGTAAAATAATTTTTTTGCTTGCACCTGTATGGAGCAGAATAAATGCTTGTTGATCTATAAAGTAAACTTGTTCAAGAACTGAATAGATAAATAAGTAGACTTATTTAAGAGTCGAGTAACCCGTTTGACTCGGTTTAGGTCAAACTTGAGTGAGTTTTTTTTTTTTTGTGATCTAAGCCTGCCAAGATTGTTGTTTATTAATTAAAATATTTAAATTTAGTTATAAAAATATATAAATATTAATATAAAAAATATTTTTAATATTATAATATAATATAAATAATGATTCAAATCGTTAGGTCGTATCAGGTCAAATTCAATCCTGGATTAAAATTTATTTATTTTTTAAACTGCAACATGACTCGATCTATGAGCAACCTTATTGGAAAGTTATATGAACTAGTATTAAGGAAATGGATGTCAAGCTGCTCATTTATTCTTTGTAAATCATCTTGAATTTTCTTTTCTATTGAAGCTACTACAAATTTTGATGCAAAAAGGATATAGAGTATGAATTGTTCAACTTGATATTAGCCACAAGAAAAAAAATAAAAATGATTATTGTGGGTAAAGAAGAGACTTGTGATTGCAAACGAAAGATGATAAAAGAATGGGAATTTGAAGACCATGCAAAGCATTTTAATAAAAATTCTGATTATTATCATTATTGTAGATATATATATATATATTCGTAGATTCTGTCTCCAGATACTGCTTCCAACAAAACTAATCCATGCCTTTTCTATCTTGAAATGAAAATCTCTCCCAAGAATCTACAAAACCAGTACAAATAACATCAACTTTTCAGTTCAAAAATACCTTTTTCATTGCAAACTTGAAAGAAGTTGGAGGAGAAGAAAATGTAATTGAGACACTTTCAGATTTCATCAAAAAGGTTAATCATTTCATTGTCATTATGAAACATATCTGGTTTAGCTACAAAGAATGTTTTGTTTGTTGTAATAAATGAAATGATGTAGAAATTGGTTACCAAATTTTTATTCTCTAAATATATATATATATATATATATATGTATAGACTTATACAAGAATGCCATATTTGACAAATCGTGTATCCCAAAAAAAAAAGATCATGGTAAAACCCTGTCCTAAGATAATATTCTGTAAATAACAGAACTGTTTACCAGGGCATTCGGATTGCATCTCTTTGCTTGGAATCCAAGCGACAGTATGGTTCATAATCCTATGACAGCGTGATGAAGCCAATGCCATAAAACGGATTCGAAGGATGAACAAAAGCTTAATGGAATGACTTCAGAAACTGATTTCTCTTCTGGCCTTAAGACGATTCTTCTTAAGTCTCCTCCTCCGCAGATTGCTTGCCCTAAAAAAAACTAGCTTGATTAAAATCAAAACAAGAATTAAGGGAGATTCAGACAGAAAATAATCCATCAAGCATGAGATGCTAGCCAAAGACAAAAACAACTAAGGTGACCAAACACAGATTAATGCACACTAATGACTCCATAAGAAACAGCAAAAGCAAAAAGCTAATGCTTACCAGTGTCGATTGAGGAATATTACAGAATCAGCAGGAACTTTTTGCCCGTCATCATTTCGATGCCAGTTCAAGAATGCATGGGTTCGGTTCTTTAACTCCAATGTCGAATGACCATAACTGGCTTCGCGGAATGCTGAATATTCCGGTTGTGGGTCCCAAAACCTAATGGTGAATTACAAATACTAAGAACTACATAAGCCCTTCAACAAGGGGTTACAACTTGATACTTTCAAATGATATGGTCATTAAACAAAAAAAATATTCAAAGATCGATCTTTGATAACCTTCCAGCAAGACCTTCCTGATTTCCACCATCTCCAACCGTTACGTATACTGGAGCTGATTTGTCAGGCACGGGATAGCGCTTGCCACTTGACACATTATAATGGATATTTGAGATGCGATACTGCAAATCAATAACATCAGTGTTTGCACCCAAAAATTGTTTTATGCAAGTGCATAATTGAAAAGACACAACCCAAAACCACTGCCCAAGACCTTTCGCAGAACAATATGTTCATATGTCTCATGGGAACGCAGTTCCTAAGCTTCAGAAATCCAGTTCTCTGGCTTTTATTTCCTTCTAACCATGGAGCATAGAACAGTTTCATGAGGATGAAAACTAGATAAGTAGGATGAGAAATGTGGTATTTGTGACCATTTCTAATGAGAAGAAGCATTTTTCAGCATGGTTGATTGGATGTTGAAGCTTTTAAAAGAACAGAGTTGAGCTGAGAAACTGGAGCAACATTATTTAGGCTCAAAGAAAGTTGATTCTTCAGTGATTATGGACCAAAGTAGATGGTTAATTTTTCAAACTATTCATACTTGGATTCGCTCATGGTTAATAACCTGATCAACTGTCGTGTCTTCTTTTATATTTCAGTTTTCAGTCTTTAATCAAGAGCGTATGATCAGTGGAAGATATTGAAATCCCAGATGGACTGTGGCTGGCCGTGTTTTATGATTTGGGAAGGTTACATTGCAAGAGGAGGCTATATTTAGATGTTCAACTGGTAATAGCCATGACCAATGTAATTTTAGCAACATGAAAAGGGAAGAATGTACATACCGATCTTTCATAGGCATGGACGTGACCAGCAAAGATGAAATCAACTCTGTAACGAACAAACCAGGGCTCAAAGACAGCTCGCATACTTTCACCCTCCATGAAGTGAGCTTGGTTACTATTGTAGATGGGGACATGCATCAGAATAATAAACCAAGGTGTCTTCTTTCTATCCACTCTTTTTAGCTCATCCCGTAGCCACAGCCATTGAGGTGTGTATTTCACTGATCCAAAGAAAAATGCTGAAAATTTCAGATTTAATCGGGATGCTTTAGAATTTCAGAAAATATCAACGGAGCAATGAATAAACAATGTTGACGGTTCATAATTATTTTCTTAATAAGCTGCAAATTGTATAACATCGATGTTATGGAAGTTTAGGACTAGACAAGATAATCATATATGAAAACATTATCAGCAAACTATCTCGTTAATTGGAATATCTCCAGGAAAAAAAATGGTAAAAAGAATGTCTTACCATGTGGGGAATAGCTGGATAGGACAATAATATGAGCTGATGCCCGTCGGATAGCATACCAGAGAGGATTATTGCTTCTGGATGTCAAATGAGGTGTACTAAATCTATGTAAGTATGATTTAAATGGAAGAACTTCTCCCTGCAAAAGAAAAAAAAAAAAACAGATGAAGATAAGCCATGATCTAGATACCTCAACCCATGCAGCTTACATACCCAAAAGGGTAAAAAATTTAGGAGATGCCATTGAGCAAGAAATTAGTTCAATGCTTCAAAAGGGTTTCTTTTATCTATATTCTCGAACAAGTGCATAAATTGCAATGGTTGCAATGAATACACATAAAAGTTAATAAAATCAGAAAAGAAACCAGTTAGTATGCATCAAATATCAGGAAAGGACAGATGGAAGATTTGAAGTCACAATACCTGAAAAGTATTAATGACCCAAATAACAATATATTACGGTAAAATAGGAGTTGCAATAAAAGGAAGAGTATATATAAGAAATTCAAATGTAAAACTAAAGCATTACCACGTCCGGCATGTATTCTATCTCATGATTCCCAGCTGACCAAATCCATGGTTGATAAGCAGTACTTCTCTCAATAAAGCGGCCCCATGAATCCCATCGAATACCAACATCATTGTATTGGTATCTATCAGCATAAGAGAGGTCACCAAGAAATAAGACAGTCTGCCCTCCACTCTGCATGTAATGCTCCAGAGTGGAAAGAGAATTAAATGTTTGACCCAAATCACCTATAATATACAAAACCAATTTAGGATGAGAAAAATTCAGGAAGAAAGAAATTTGTTTTTGCAGCTAGTCTATCTTGTTTTGGGAGTCTCAAACCAAAACATCTGGAAAATAAATACATATGAAAAATTATATATTTCTGTTTGAACTTAAAAAAAATGATTATTCATTACCATGTAGATTAATATTCTAATAACATCTTACCAATAATTCCAAACGTATAAGGAGAATCTGGGTCAATCTTTGGAGGTGTTTGAAACCAAAATTCTCGAGATGAATCACCTACTCCAATCTTGTAATAGTACTTGGTCTCATACTAAAAGCAGAGAAAGTTAGTGGTCTTAGCATAAGTTTTAACATCAATTGAATACACATGAAGATTGAATCAGTAACAACTTCATAACATGGAATATGCTACTCATCATATGGATGTTAGATTAATTAGAATACTGCAAGAGCTCCAGTTTGAGATAGAATTATTGCATGACTGTTTGAGTATTCATGCTTTAGGCTAGAGTGATCTAGTTTGGTATTCATGCTATGGATAACATCAAATATTGTTTGATATTTACCTCTAGCTCATCAACAAGGCAGTGATGAATATAACCAGATTTATAGTTGTAAAAGGTGTAATTTGTCACTGTGCCATCAGCAATAAAGTCATATTTCTTCTCTGATGTGCCATATTGTACTTTGGAAGGCCCAGGTTTATCAGCTGTAATCCATGAAATTATTACAGCCTTTCCATCGTAATCACCTTGAGTAATATGCACCTACACCAATAAATTTAATGAAGTGAAAGCACCTGATTAGCAAAGCCAATTACTGAAGCTGTAATCCCCAATATTAATAAAAGGCCTTAGACTAGATAGCACTGGTAACACATCTTCAAGAGTGACATTTTCAATGCAGTCGGGAAACTGTATATTCTTTAAGACAGTCTTTTCGATAGAATTTAAAACAAAGCCATTGCGTTTATCAGACAGATGAAACCTCATCAATCATCGCAACCATCCTTTTCACCCTCATTCATAAAACCAAGAAATGTGACAAACCAACATCTAGAATGGCTCAGCATGAGGCCGACTTTGATGCAGATTGGCTATGAGTGGTTGAATCATCATTTTAATCCATGAAGCCGACTTTGATGCAGAAAATGTTTGATAGAATAATATCAAGAGGAAGCTAAATTTTACATAAATCAATTATCCTAGTCTCTTTAAATAGTAACTAAAATATTTCTTTGCTTGAATTACAGTTAAGTTGTGCCTTCTCTGTAACTATTGACGAGAGTGGGTAGCGAATCATTCACAATTTTGTAATTTCAAATAACTACAATGATGGGATTACTGGTGGGGGATACTTACTTGTTGTGGAGCATTGTAACCATTAGGAATGGCAAATACATCATGATCAAGAGGGATATCAAAAGATTGCCATTGTGAACGAGTAAAAGTACTTGTAATTCCCGAACTTCCCTTTTTTACCAAAGCTAGGATAAGAAACAATTTGAGTAAAGCTCCAAACAATGCGAATTGCAGTCCACGAGCCATCAGCAGATTCAGCACCAATGTTCTTTGTTCATGAATCAAGCTCTGAAACAACACCAATTTGGTCAATCTGGAAAGAAAAGAGAATCAATCAAGCACATGGACAAAATTATAATTCAAAATTAAAAACATGAGGACAATGGTTAAACAAATTGCACGTTATATAAGTACTAATTTATCATATCACTTCTCATCTAAACTACATTTATCAGGAAAAAGAATCAAGGGAAAAAATTAAAACTTTTGAGATCAGATTTCAGATCTACACTCATTCCCCCCCCTACATTTTCAAGGCAACGACATGGAACTCCAAGATCAAGTAAGCAAAGTCGGTGAAACTCAAAATTCGAAACCGATGCGGGGCTCTGCTGAATCATATCTATTAAACATACCCAGATTTCAATGACTACAAGAAATCGAATTTAAAAAGGGAAAAAAAAAACCAAAAAGAACATTTACCTAAAGGAGCAAAGCTTACTTCCCCATAGGCCTTTACAACGTTAACAAAGAGAGAGAGAAGCAAGAATCCAAGGCAGAAGCATGTAAATGCCAAGTAAAGAGAGAAACTAGAACAAGTTGGGATTTTTCATTTGCATGAAAAGACAAGATTAAATGTCTAGGAGCGAGAAAAGTACCAGTAAAAATGTTGCATAAG
>JBBYHO010008957.1:2379-13548 GCA_038382025.1 Adansonia gregorii
TGCAATTTATTTATCTGATTAGCAGTTTATGGTGATAAGGCAAGGGTAAGATTGTTTGTGGCAGTTGGGAGTTGTTATGTTGGAGAAACTCTCAGCTGTAACAGTCGATGACAGTGAGAATGAGATTTTGTTATTGGTAGTGCAATTTAAATAGTAGAGAAAGCAAACGTGAGTGAGTGTTTTGGAAGTTGGTTTGTTTTGAATTAAATATAATTTTGTTGATTTATCTACTTTCTTTCTTGCTTAATCTTTTAATGTGGATGGAAATGTTGATAGAATTCTGACCATTTAGTCTTGGTTCTACGTAGTAAACATGGAGGGCTATCTTAGACTGTCAATCCCATTTTGTTGAATTCATAGGCATGGGGTTCTGAGCATGTTTGCCACCATGATTTTAAGTCTTTACTCTTTACTTCTGTTTTGATGTCTAGTATCTAATAATGTGAGTTCCATTTGATAAAAAATTTTTCTACCCAAATGTTTAGAAGTGTGAAAAACCTGAAAAAAACTAAAGGACGTTGCAGGAAATCTAAGAAAGAAAGAATTTAGAATGCTCAAATGAACAACATTGGACTAAGGAATTCGGAGCTTTGTGGTTGCTTAAAATAAGATTTGGAGATGCAAAAAGGTAAATTGATTGGTGAAAGTGTTATGGACCATGATGTTCAAGATTTATCTTTCTAGGATTATGCAATTTATTTATCTGATTAGCAGTTTATGGTGATAAGGCAAGGGTAAGATTGTTTGTGGCAGTTGGGAGTTGTTAGAGGGATGGGAATAGTGGTCGGTTTTCTTCAAATAATCACTATTTGTTAAAAGGTTAGTTCCCCTGGATTCTGTTGTTTTCTTGATTTCTTCACTTATTTTATCAATTGTAAAACACATGATGCTGAGCTAACAAACATGCAACTGAAGCCTGAGGCTTCAGTTATACAATGAAAAGTAAGCTTTTACTAATATTCATAGTTCTTTGCATGTACTTGAGCTTGCTTCATTAAGTACAACAAGCCTATTCACTTGATTGGTGAAACTGGCAGTGGGAATACTACACTTGTTCAGAATCTGGCCACAAGGATGGGTCAAAAACTTATTGTTTGGTATGATAGGTATCTTTCTCTGTCTTTCTCTCGCGCACTTATGGGTTGTTTTGGGCCCAATTTTTTGTGAAGTTTGCCTGCAATTCCAGGTCTGTTTGGGATATATGAGCATTTTGCGAAGTTTTTCCAATTTGACTTGATTTTTTTTTTGTAGACTTTGAATTAAACTAACCCTTGAATCTTTGGCTTAAGACCCAATATGCTAGGTTGGTTTATAAATAGTGCGTGTGATTAAAAAAATATTTCAAGTCGCAACTGTTATCTTGCTTTATTACTTTCTTATTTTCCTTCGTTTATTTCTATCCTATTTAGTTGTTTTCCTTCCGTTTGTTTTTTTTTCATTTCGTCAATGGTGGATTCTCTCCCAAGATCTTTCAATCCCAAAAGCACCTTGAAGCACAGTTTCTCACTCAATTCTCCTCTTCTTTATTTTCCTTCCTTTTCTAATTATGTAATAATAAATCTTAATTTTTTAACGCTAATTTGCAGATTTATGAGCAATTTGACGGGATCAACTATGCTAAAAACCTTTTTGCTTTTGGTTACTCCAGCTCTGATTCAACCAGCATCAAATCGAACTGATCGTGATAATTGCTCAGTAGCTTCTTTGTCAAACGAAATCTAATGACACTGCCTCTTTAAACCTGCGATTCAACCTCTACAGATGGTAAATTTTCGGCATCATCAATTGCATGAAAACGCAAGCCACACAGCTCTCCAACATGCTCTGTAATCCGGGTCCAATCCGTGTCCCATTGGTTGCTTTAGTTAGGTTTGACAGAGATGTATCCATCGAATCCTTTTCTCTTTCCTTTCTTTCTATTTTCGAATTTTCTTTTAGTTTTTTATTATGTTCTCTGTTTTCATTTATTTGTTTGCATCTTTTCCTATCTTTGTTGTTCTAGATGATTGTGTGTTTTTTCTGTTTATATCTTTTCCGCCCTTTCATCCCTTGCATAACAGTTTCTTGTCCTTCCTTTCCAAATCCTTTGCAATCATCTACAAGAAACCTCGCTTTCTCATTTCTTCGATGCTAACCGACTCTGCATAACTTGTCTTGAATTCCTATGTTTGCAGTTAGGCAGCGGTCCATACTTAGTTCTGAGCCATTGGTTGAATTTTTTTACTGTTTAAAAGCCTTGGGTCTGTATGGAGAGGTGGAAATTCTTGCCGAGTATCGATGTTGGCATGGGTGATCCGAAGATTGGATTCCGTGGGGTTGAGGTGATGGCTTCCGTTGTGAAATTTGTGGGCATGGGAATTGTGAAAGATTTCTTGCTTTGTTGGAGCAGGTTAAGCCTTGGCGCAGGTATTGAATTATTGATTTTGCATTAATATTTTCCCAAATGATTTTCTTATCTATTTTTAAGCTTTTTCAGTGCATTCGAAGCCACTGTCTGTGAGAAATCATGCAGTGTGCTAGCTACCTTTCTGGTTTAGATGCTGTAGGTTTTTGGTTTATAGATGGTTGGAAATTGAGGGGAAAAAAAGGAAGAGAAACGTTTATGAAATATTTTCTTTCTTTTTAGTTTTTTGTTCGATTTCATTATTTCCAATTTCTTAATTCCTGTTTTATGCTTTTTTCAGTTTTTCATTTATTTGTTTTGATCTTTTCCATTCTTTGTTGTTATTGATAATTCCATTATTTGTGTGTCCTTTTTGTTCAAGAGCTTCTTGCATATCATTAAATGAGTCATGGGCACCTAGACTTTTGTTAAGAAATGTAAGTTAAAGTTATTGACTCACTTATGTTTAGATGTTGAAGCCATAGAAGATAACCCTTTAAGGAATGCAAGAATTTAAGTTAGAAAAGGGATGGTATCGATGCTCTGGAGGATTGTATTTGCTGCTTGTCTGGAGCTAAATCTATGACAATAAGGTGATGAGTTATGCATGGCTGTTATTTTCTTTCCTTGTTGACATAACAGTCGGCCGTGATTCTGTTGCTTCTTTTCAGAGTTGCATTGATGACTAACCTGAAATACTATTTAAATAGAAAAAACTTCTATGGTGAGACACGTACCCACTGAGGCCTGCCATCAATTAGCTGCTGCTTATTGCTTACATGCATGATGTGCCAACGAAGGTGTACCAAATTGAGGTATTTTCATGTTGTAATTAGTGTCTAGTGATCTTTTAGGGTTGACTAATACTTTTTTGTCAAGATCAGTAGTAAATTTTAATTGTTACTGACTGCTAATACTTGGTTTTCATCAAAACAGCAATTTTATCAAGATATTCGTGCTGCCTTATATATGTGGTTGAGCATATTCGTTCCATGGCTGAAAATTTGTTTAGTTGCCAAGTCAAATACCTTTTATAAAACAATGGGTTAAGGTATCATTTTCAAATCTTGGCCCCTTTTTTTTTGGTTCCTTTAGATAGTCTTATGCTGAATTTGGCGGTGTTCACTGTTTAATTGATCTAGGTTTGTTGTAAAAATAGCTGCTGCAGTGAATGAGGGGAAAGAAATTGCCATTTGTCACATCAGAAAATATGTTTGAAGCCTTGAAAATGAGCCAGGCAGCAGTATTATGTCCGTAAAATTCTTATCTCAATTTCCATGGATTTTTTTATAAGGAAAGTCCGTACGTTTTCTATTCTGTTTGCTATTGAATGTTTCCCTTCCCATAATTTTAATCTGTTTTTTTTCCTCAGTTTTCAACACCCAAACTTTTTTTATTCTTTCGTTTTTATTTTACATTTCAATTATCTGAAAATTTTAATCTTGAATGCCTTGTCGATTGATTGTTTTTTTCTTGGGATTCAAGATTATTAGAGTAAAAGGAGAGAAATGGCGCTGTATCGTAACTTGGCAACTCTCCCATTTGGGGTGCTGATTACATGGCTAGTTTATTGAATGTATTCATTTTAATTTAACAGGTCTTCTTGATTTTTTGCTGTCAGTCACTAAGATTGCTGGGTGATGCACCTGCTCCCTTTGAGAAAAACTGTGCGAGGGGAATTCAAGCTAATAGGGAAAGACTTTCAAGATTACTGCATGACATCAGTTTATGTTACGTACTGAATATAATTTAAGTTTCTTTTGAGCCCAGGTAATGATCCGCCTGTAACATGTTGCTTGCTTTTGCAGTCTCTAATAAGCTTATTGCATCCTTGAATGTTGTAAGTTTTCATCCCTGTTTCCTTGTCAGTGATCAGTCGTTCCGCAAGAATCTTTTCATTTTGAACACCTCCCTAGTTACCTCTTTGCTCCCAGAAAATTGGTTGTGATAACGCTTGCAGCAGTCCCCAAGAAAGTCCATAAGGAGGGCTGCACTTTGAAGGTGACTTTGGTATATTTTTTTAAGGTGATTTGGTTCATCTTGCCTTTGCCTTCCTACAGAGACTTTGGTATAGTTTCTTCTGCCGCAAAGGAAAAAATTAAGAATATATTTTTTTCATTTTATTTTTTATTGTGGGCTTGTTCCTGAGTCTATGAATGATCTTGAACAATTTGTGATAAACCTTTTTTGCGTGGGCCTTCCTTCCTTGCACCCCCATAATCTAAACCCTTCTGTAATTCAAGCATGGATACTATTGTAGCGGTTGAATTCTAAAAACCAACTTTTCATTTTGCTTTTGGCCTTGTATTCAGCTTTAAATAGGCTTTTCCTTGTCAGAAATATGTATAATTGAAATTTAACAATATATTCAGCTTTAAAATTATTTTTATGTTTGTATAATTGAATGTAAATAATCGTTTTTTGGTTCGATCAAAATTTATTAAAAAAAATCAAGTTTAAGGTTTGGCTTGTATGATTTTTGGACAAATCTTTGTAAAATACAGCTCTATTTTAGTAGTCAATAATTTTATGGGTCTTCTTGATTTGGTTTATGGAAAATATTTGGACTGTTATATGGATCCAAAATTTCTGTTGAAGTTTATGGAAGATGAGACTTATTACCTGTTTAATTAATTTATTTAGGTCTTGAACAAATTTGGAAGTGAGGAATTTGCTTGGGCTCTCTGCAAATTTTTAGACAGCAAAGATCCCGTAGAAGGGATAAGCAATTCATTTTAGAAGCATAGCAATAAAATATTCATCAAATCAAACACTATTTTTCAGTCAACCCTATTTCCTATTCTGTTTCTTGTTCTTTCGAAACATATCATATGTATATCATTACTTTATTGTGTTGCAGCCTGCAATTGCTTTTGCATTTCGGGAGCAACTTTAGGAAGTAGCTATAATGTGCTTCTCCTTATTATTTCCTTTTAAGATACTTATAATTTGGTGGAGCTTTGAAACTTAGTTCGACATGTGTACATCAGTGTTCTGTGCAGACATGTTAAGTCAATATGGTAAGATACGTTGCAGGTTTTGGATGATACTGATTCAATGGCACTCTTTGGTATAATTTGAACACATAGATACAATTACTCTAAAGGTAAGTTAAACACCTGCTGATATTTTACATTTCTATACGAAGCTTTTATTGTTTCTCCTTGTGTTATAGATTCCTTGCATGAAATCCTATTTTCTCACGAATAAGCAGTCTTTTTGTATATATCTCTTCTAATCTATATTTACATTATGCATAGGACTATTCCTCAGACATCTCTAGGCTACCAAAGGCTGGTCCATTCCGCGATGTAAAGCTTCTCTGGTTGACTGATTATTGAACTTACGACACCATAAAGACCAAGCAATGAGTCTCATCTTAACATTTTGTTAGTCAGTTTTTGGCCATTATAAAATGACATTGGCCTAAGCTTGCGGGAAATTTTCCCTCAATGGAGGTATTAAATTTTAATTTAAATTCGAATTTTTGTTTTATTTGTATAATTTTTGGACAAAATGTGTTTTCATATAAATATATATCAGGATCCTTCTATTTTTTTTTATTACTTTTTGTTTTGCTGAAACTTCTTTGGCTTTTTGCATCTTTGAGTCATGCTTCACTTGGCTTCAGTTTGGCTTCGTTCCTTTCTACACTAATATATCTGAAAGTGGTGATTTTTGCAAAAAGGAATGTAAAGGACATAAAGCTTGCCCCTGGTTTCCTGTCGCAAATTGTTCAGTCCATTCAGACAACTGTCTCTTCTTTTCAATCTTGAACTTTCAAGAACAAAAATTGACACTTTAAAAGCAATCTGTAGTTGTATTCAACAGTCTCCTATTCTTAACTCTGTGCATCATTTCAATCATATGAAGACCAGGATGACAAAATTGTTCAGATTATGGTGTCTTCAACAAAATAGATGTTTATACTGCCATTCTCTTTTGATGAATTTCTAACACACACCTACCCGTCACATGGACTTCATCAGCTTGATGTTCTGAGTCAACATACAGTTATCAAGGATCATTTTTATGGTTAGGAGCGGAAAAGTGTTTTTGCAAATTATTCCTTTGTTTACTAACGCTCTTTGATCATTTATCTTTTTTGTGGGATGTAATTATTTCTCAATCAAATGCTTGAATGTTGTAGGACTTGAACAGCTTTTAAAGTGGCCTGGAGAAATTTGCTAGAACTCTACAAAAATTTAGGCATTGAAGACCCTGAAGTTGAGGTAAGCAATTCATTTCAGAAGCATACCAGTAAAATATTCATCTAACCAAGCAGGAGGAGGGACAGTTCCCATGCATTAGTTTCTTTCAACCCTGTTTCCTATTCTGTTTCTGTTCCTTCAAAACATTATCATATATATACCATTACTTTCATCTTTGCGGCCTGCAATTGCCTTTGCAGTTAAGGAGCAAATTTGTAAGGTATCTATTATGTATTTCTACTTAATCTCATCTTAGATTAATGATGTATGAGTAGAATGATTGCTATGTAGTTTGAGTTATTATAACATTGTACTGCTATGTGTTTTAGATTGCAATTCAAAATGTAACTTTAGCAAGAGAAACCGAATAAACAAGAAGGGTAGATGGAATGTTAAACATTTCCCTCCCAGGTTTTTGTTTTGTTTCCTTCCAATATGGTCAGTGATAGGAGGAACTCTGTCTTTTTTATCATTAGAATGGTTCAATGCTTGAAGTTTACAACCTCTTCTATTTTTCTGGCTACATTGATTCTGTCTAAGCATGAACGACCTAAGTTTTTTTATGTATGTTGATGACATTACTGTTTTCCCTCTCTCAATTTGAATTGGTGGTGCTGCACTGGACTTGATGAAGTTATTCAGTTTTAGATCGAGTATTGTTCGGTAGGCTCTTTAGATGAATCTTGTGCAAAAAAGTTTTCACTATTGCACCTTTCCCACCCAGGTTTTTGTGTTGTTTCCTTTCAATATAGTCAGTGATAGGAGACCTGTTTCTTTTTCTCGTTCAAATGGTTCTATACTTGAAGTTTACAACCTCTTCTATTTTTTTGGCTACATTGATTCTGTCTGAGCATGAATGACCTCAGTTTTTTATGTATGTTGATGACATTACTTGCTGTTTTCCCTCTCTCAGTGTAAACTGGTGGTGCTGCACTGGACTTGATGAAGTTATTCAGTTTTAGATCGAGTATTGTTCGGTATGCTCTTTAGATAAATCTTGTGCAAAAAAGTTCACTATTGAGCCTTGAAAATTTATTTGTGGTCCATTTGGAAATCTGTATCTAGGGGGTGGGATTTGGACTTTTAGATTCCTAATACATTGTTCTGGAATGGTTGTATTTGGGTTTGGGTCAAATTTCAGAGGTCCATCTACAGATTTCCAACCGCTTCTACTAAGTATTTGTTAAACCAGCGCAATTAATATTTTTTACATGTTCCCATATTAGAATTTAGGAAACATCCCAAATTTAACATTGGTTGAAATATGTTATTGCTTTTCAATTTACTTCTTGCACTGTGTATTTGTCATGGGAAGGTGCAATACTTTTGAAGCCAGATTCAAGCAAGAGATGAGGAATGGATCCTGGACGATACGTTAAAGTTAAATGCATAGCTTCTGGGCGTTGCAATGAAAGGTAATTTCACTAAACTCTATTTGAAAATTTGTTAAATGTTCTGTGAAAAGAATGCAACTTCACCTGTTTAATATGGCTTATAATGTCGGTAACTAGAAAGCATTTGACGTTAATAGGCATTGAATGGTCTAATGATCATTTCTTCTATCATTTACTGGATGATTAAATAATAAAACCCAAATGATTGGTTTTGCTTAAGATTAATTAATCCTAGATTAGATGAATGGGCATCCATAATGATGAAAATCCTCAAACCCTTGAAGAAGTAATAAGTTAGGTTGCTTAGAAATAATGCATTAGTGGAGACCATATTCAAATGTTCTCGGAGCTTCTCATCTTTGATAGCAAACAGTATCTTAAACTTCTTTAGTAAATCAGGATCGGTGTAAGGTTATCACAACTTAACTACTCTTAGATCTCTCCATATATTTGTGTTGTAATGTATGCAATCTTCATGTAAAATTTGGTTTTCACCAAGGAATTTTTTTTTGGTTTCCCAACATGGGTTTGATAACTCATTATGTGGGAAGTGGGGACTTGCAAAGGGAACTCAATCACAATTATGTAAAAAGAAATTAGAAGTATATTGCAAGTCAGGATAGTAATTACTGGAAGATAGTATTACAAAGCAGGATCTTAATCTTCTTTTCCTGTTTTTCACTTTGAATTTTTTTTCTTTACATTTGACTTTAGGCCTAAATTGAAGTCTTTAGATCCTTTACTCATGATGGATGATTTTTTCAGTTGATGTACTGTAGCTACATTTTGGTTTTTGGCCAGGTTATAGATCTCTAATTATTTTCGGTTTACTTTATATTTTTCCATGAAATAGTCTGAACTCTGAAGTCTAAAATCCACCTAAGTAGATTAAAATTTTATATGTATATGTATATATATATATATATATATATTGTCATGATGCTTTTGGTTAACCTACTTTTTCACTTTGTTCTATACTACCCTTATCTTATTGCACTACTTCCTTGTGAAGATTTTAAGAAATTGTCTTTGATGTTTTATGCTTGATAAGTTTTTTTTCTTGATGGTTCTTATTTCTG
Organism: Adansonia gregorii; assembly: GCA_038382025.1. Taxonomy (NCBI): domain Eukaryota; kingdom Viridiplantae; phylum Streptophyta; class Magnoliopsida; order Malvales; family Malvaceae; genus Adansonia; species Adansonia gregorii. Next base: position 11,447 of record JBBYHO010008957.1, read on the forward strand.
TTATATCATCCAAAATTGTTTCTTTTCCTTTCTGAGATTTAGATGTGCTAAACCATGATTTGGCTTTATCCAAATGTTAGGTTATTCATTTTCAATTTAACAATTAATTTTATGCTGCTTTGACTCTTCATTTTTTCAAGTGCTCTTGTCTAACACTTGTGAGCAACGTATATCTCGACAGAGGTATGAAATATAACTCTCCAAATACATAGAAAAATTTAAAAAAAAAAATGAACAATCCAACAATCACACTCAGGTTCAACATATATTAATTTAACCCTTCTTGAACCAAATCAAATGCTTGGTCTTTTGTGTCCTTTGGGATTATAACTTTGCTATGATTCTCCCGTTGTTGATTGTTCTTGTACAATTGATCGCCTTGAGGTTGATTCTAAATGCATGAAGCCCATAAGTAACATGTAAAGTGACTGGTGAACATAACATTTCTTTTTTTTTTTTTCCCCTAAATATCTGTCTAGATATTTGCTGACTGACACTGGAATGTATGGATTAAGCGTAGTTATGATAAATCTTTTGACGCTTTTTTGCTCTAAACCCACTGTGATTCCTATGTTTAGCTAGAGGGGTTACTGTGTTGTCGTTATTCAAGAATCCTCTCAGTTACAGACGTGGGAACTTACCGGATAATCCCAGTTGATCCCAGTTTTAATTGGGGATTGAACTTCCGTAAATTAGGAAGATATCAGTTTGAATTATAGGATATCTTTTACTATAAAGTTAGGAAAGAAAATCAAGTGCCAGGAACTGTAATTATATTTATATCTATTAGTTGTTGATCAACTATTTAGATCATAATTATAACTTATTTTAGTTATATTTGTTTATCATAATGCTTATTACCCTACTCTTTTCGTTTTCTTTCTTCGATATCACTCTTGATTAATTATCTTATTGCCTCTCCTCTATTGGTGAGATTTTATAAATTATCATTGATGAATAAATTTTTTGTATGGTTCTTATTTCTATTATATTAAAGAAAATGTAATTTTTATATTGTAACAGTTGTTATTTAGGTTTTACTTGTATATTTGTAATTTTTGAATCAAGATCATATTTTGCAAAATTAGAGTTATATTGTTATAAAAAAGTGATTATTTGATAATTGTTAATTTAAATACAGTGAGAAATTGTATGATTTTTATTTAATATTAGTCTGACACGCACTAATTACGTGGTTGAAATTAATAAATAATTTTAAAAAATTATAGTAAAAAAAATTCTAAATAATTGAATATACAGCATTTAAAAATAGTGAAAAAAATAAAAAGTGGATTAAGAATATTGTTTGTTTTGTTATTTAATATTTTTATGAATTTTCCTTGAGACATCAAACTTAGTTGATCGGCTTTAGTAATAAAATAAATATTTGGCTTTTAATGTTTATTTTTGTTTTTTTTTTTTTCCGGACACGTGCATCTGCACGTTGATTATTATGATACTTATAATTTATTAATATTGGATACTTATCTTGGGTTAATATATTATAAAAAGTTTAATAAGTGTTATTAATTAGGTACTGTTATGTTATTAATCTTTTGCTGTTATGCCAGTCATCATTCATTAATTATTTAAAACTTCTACTAATAATTTTTAACTAAGGTTCTCAATATTATACTTTTTTTTTCCTTGTAATCTTTATTACAATTTAGAAACCACAAACATATTAACTTAAGATTATTAAATTATAAGATGGTTATCAAAATAACAAATAGTTATATAGCTTTTAAAATGCATTAATTTGTAAAATTAAAATTGTTTTAAAAATTTTGTTCTATTATTAGTAATTATAGAAATACATATATTTCGTTAATAACTTTTATAAAAGTATAAACAAAAATTAACAATTTAAAGAGTCATTACGTTAGTAGATTTATAGCTATCGAATATTAGATAGTTTTATATAGCTTTTCACTTTCCAGTAACTTTGATATACTAGTAATCGTGTCGAAGTGTTTTAACTTTTGTTTCTTATAACTTATTTAAAATGCATAATTGTTTTTCATAATTTTCATATTTTAAGTTATACTTTGGCAACTTTACATTAGTTACTTTATCTACAATTATTTTTCATGCTTTTGTCG